>JANHFX010027853.1:0-11706 GCA_027560015.1 Chloroceryle amazona
CACCCCCCCCCCACCACCCCCCCCTTTTAGGCTCAAATACTGAAAAAAGCACTGGAATTAGTGAGAACAAAATAAATGGATAAAATCTGACAAGAATAGTTATCTAAATTTGTCAGAAATTTATGTCAGTCTGGCTTTACCTTTCTGAGTAAGGCAGCTTAGTTTTGAGTAAAGACAAATTCTTTCACTGAAAAATAGATACAGTGCCTCTGCCTTCAATAAAACACCCTAAAGCAAGTTCTAACTAATTTGTTTGCATGTTCTGGAACAAGCCTTGGGGTATGCTATTCGTAATGTTTCTGCAGAGCCTTGCAAACTGGGACAGAAGCTAGTATTGCCAGGTATATTCTTTAAGGACTACCAGAATTTTTTTTCTACTACTTCAAATAAATATTAGTAATGATCCACAATTTCAGACACAGCCCTCTCTGTAAAATTTCTTATTGTCTGACTTAGGTACTCCATTCTTTATCTGGATAACTTGTTAGGTTTTTAAACCATATATTAGCTACTCTATTCAGTAATTTCTCTCGGATGTATTTTTTTACAATGGCTAAAGAGATTTCTTATTTCATTCTTCATCTGTATGAGACAACAATATGCAAGAATAGTTTCCAATCTTTAGTATACACATATGACCTACAATGCAAGAAAATATATATGGTTAGGATTCTGAATGTTTATTTAGACTTCTTAACAGGAGAAAAATACTGAATATCAATAGGTCCAGCTTAGAGCAGAAGCTCTTAGTCTTTGAATTTCAGAATGTATATGACCTCTATATAGGAACAATTGGAAAAAAAAAGAAAAGAAAAGAAAAGAAAAGAAAAGAAAAGAAAAGAAAAGAAAAGAAAAGAAAAGAAAAGAAGAAAAGTCCAGATAATTTAACAGCCAAATGCATTTTGGGTATGAGTCTGTCTGAAAAAATATAGTGTATTTCTTTTAGCTGAAGTCATCATCTTAACCTCCCCGACTGATAATGAAGACGTTAATCTACTGATCATGATTCAGTTACTATATGTTTCCAGATTACTATTGACCAACTTTTTTATTTTTTAAACAATGGTGGTAATTAATCAATTTATCAGTACAGGATGTGTAGATGCAAAATCATTTAAAATCAATAAATCATCTTTTGTGATGTTCTAAAGCATATAATCTAGTTCAGTGAAAAGTCATAAGTCAAATACATGAATCACTTGTGAATCCATTGCTTATTTTATCTAGAAGGTGATATTCATCTCTATTGAAGTATTTATGAAGTCGACTTCAAAGTTAAATACATGCTCACTGCAGTGAAGTCAAAGGCATTTGGATCATCCACATAAAAACTATATATTATTGTTATTTCTTTCCATTACCTGAGATCTCAATGGGAACATAATTACTAATGTATCTATAACTTAGACTGTTGGAAGGGGATTCAGAATCTTATCACCTTCTTCAGTATTGCGAGTGTTCCCATCAAGGTTGCTTTCTGTCATGTCTATATTCAGTGTGACTATATTCAATGTGCGCAGTACTGCTGTGATAATGTATTATGAGATTCTAAGGCACAGAAAATAATTGGTTTTATGCTTCTATTTTTCATGCCCCACAGTTTCTTCAGTCCCTGCCAGATCCTATTTGCCTTCTTTTATTTAATTTTTAATTAAACAAATTATAAAACAGCCAAATCCATAAGGAGGTATACTTTTCCCTTCCTTTATATAAGCCCCATATTTGGTGGTCTTCAATGCACTTCATGAACAGTAATGAGTTTCAGAAGTCTAGTAACATTTTTGTATCTTTCTTAACTGCCATTTAGTTGTACTTCTGACAGTATGGCAACTCATCTGTTTTAAGCACCTAATTCCTGCAAAGCTCCTAACACTTAAGACTGTCAGCTCTGGTTTTTATAGTCATCTCTAGTGATTCAGGTACATCCAACTATATATGATTAATAGTCTTCAAGTTCTGCCCACATATCATACATTCTAGATTTACATTTTTTCTACTGTGTCTCTCTATCTTTCCTGAGTGATCTTCTGTGGATCCATAATTAAAGTTTCTGGGTAAAAACTAGTTCTAACCTGAGATGCTTAAATTTAGGCATTTCCTTGTATATATCTAAAATCTTCTTTGAGTGTTAATTGGATAAAAACAAACATCTATGGCCTTTATGGATGCTTTAAGTTGTAGAAGTTCTTTACACAAGGCAGTTATCTATGATGCAGATCTATGTGACAACCCGAGCCTTTCTGGAGTGGCAGTTGAAGACCAGATAGAGTTCCTTAGAGCATCATAAGTGGTGCTGCATACTCATATTCAAAGCAATGGTGTCCAGGTGCCACTAGAGTCTCCCATGGGACACTTTAAATGACAAGAAATGTGTATATGGGGTCAAACTCCTACTCATTACATGCCATGAAACTTGAAATTATCTTGAAGTAGACATGCAGATTTTTGTCAGCTGTCTGAACTCTAAGCTTTCCATTGAGTATGAAGGGATGTTAAACATCTAAGATAATGGCTCACACCTAAAACTGCTCTTAATTTCTTTTCTCAGATTTGCATTCCATATAAAATTTTATAACTTCTTTTGTAAATCTGTATGTAATTCTTCTTTTCTAAAACTGTTAATCTTCTTTTCAGTTATTTCCAACTATAAATCTCATGTTGGTATCTTTACAGAGGCTTGTTCTCAGTGGCATCTCATTCCTCTTCTGGTGTTAAAACTTTATCCAAGACACATTCCATCCATTTTGTGTCTCTTCAAGAGTGTTCTGTCACAACAGAAGTATGTTCCAGGTCATTCTAGTTCACTTTCATGCCTATACACCGTTTCTATGATGATAGAGCCTGTTTACCCTAAATTCATGTTCTGTGCCTTGAAAAAAAAAAATGCTAAATTTACCCTGGTTTCTCTGTCCAACTCCCTTATATCAACCTTTGTCCAATGTAATACTGCCACAAAATTCTATGTATTTGTGATGGAATATATTTTCACCGTCTTAGCCATATTTTTTACTATTAAGCCCCCCTTCTCCAAGAGCTTGCTGTTCCTCCAAACAGAATAGCTTTGATATATCTTTATTTCTTCATGAGAAGTTAAATATTCTTAAATATTTATAGTATCAGCTCTTCCCAGTCAACTATTTCAGGCAGAGTATCTTCTTCCATGTAAATTTGCTATACAGACATAGTTTTACATCAGTTTATTGTAGAGAAGACAAGGGTACAAGATTGTTGAACTCTGTGTCTTAGTGTGGTTTGCACTTCCCTGTGATTCCTGTTCAAATGTGGATTATCATTATATTCTTTTCATCCTTATACTTCAAATCTCTGATACATTTTTGTTATTTTAAAGCAATTTTATGCTGATATAGTTGTTTAATGTATAATCGTATGCATAATATTATGTACCACCTTGGCTGTTTGTACATTGGTTACTCCTTGGCTTTCACAAAATCAAAGTATAAGATTCATATTCATCTAAATAAAGTCAACTGTCTTGATCAACTTTTCAGTTCAGTTGACTTACCTTCAAACTGTATTAACCATTGGGTCTTCTGACTAATCTGGGTCAAATGGTAATGATTTTTTTCTCATAGTGGTTTATTTTACTCTGCCCTATGATTTTCAGTTCTCTCTTTACACTGTAATACAGATTTTGAAGACTCCTTGTGTCTGTAACCGTTATTCCTCCAAAGCATTATTACCATTTTCTGGAACTTGTTTAGGCTTCTTATTGATATTATTCAAGGTTCTCAGTGGCGCATCTTCCACAATTTGCTCGTCACAACCGTTAATTCCTCCTTTACAGTAACAAGTAATAAGCTTTTTTTCTTTCCCAAAAAACTTGTGACAACTATGCCATCTTTCATAAGTATCTAGGCTAGTCAAATGACCATTATGATTAACACTGCTCCAATTATTTTAGTGTCCCCCACCTCTGCAACACTTGTCTGCTTCACTTCTCTTGAGAGGACAGTTGTCCTCTTCACCCGAGAGGACAGCTGTCCCTTCTGTGTCCTCTTGAATAAGGCTGAGTGTGAGATGGAGCTTGTTTTCACTGTATTTTCATCAAGAGAAAAAGAAGCGTCTGGGTGACACATTTTATCTGAAAAGTGTTTTTAAAAACGAAAAGAACAAACTCATAAAATTGTTGTTTTCTTAAGTGAAGAGGTAAGGGACTGGAACATGGCAATTATATTAAATCAGGTTGCATTTTAAATTTGTTTGTGCTCTCACAGGAGAGAAGGAGAGACGGGTTTTTATACTGAGCTCTGTAAATGGGCATTCTGAAACAAAAGACTTAAAAACTGTCGTGCTTAATGATACCTACAACACAATGCCAAGAAGAAGATAAAGATCAGCTCTGTTATTCCCACTTTGGTTCTCAGAAAGAGTTCTGCAAAGTATCCTTCAATCTTTTAGAAATCTCTAAAAACTAACACTAGCTGAAAGATTTTCCACACTTAATAACATGAAATAGCTTTTCAGTTAAACCAAAATGCTCCTGAAAAAATATCCACTTCCATGAAGAACATCTGGTTGGATGTTCATAAAAATATGTAAAGCTGTAAATGGAACTCATTGTTAGTGGAAAAAGAATGCATACTAGTCATTAGAAAGGAATTAAAAATTAAAAACTCCAAACCACAGCATATAAAAGAAAATTTTCTGGTGAACATGTTCTAGAAATTTCTAGAAATTCTATGCAAAATCAGAACTGGATATATATCCCTACATAATAATAATAATGCCCTAACTTAGAGCAGTGGAGAGATAATTCTACACCAAATATTGATGGGAACTGTTAAACTCTTATGAAAGGCTACAGAAATGTTTCTACTGAATTCTGACGCCTTTTGTTGAACTACGTTTTATCTTTATAGAATTATAGAACCATAGAATCATAGAATGGTTTGGGCTGGAAGGGACATATAAAGGTCACCTAGTCTGAGCCCCTGCAGTGAGCAGGGACATCCTCAGCTAGATCAGGTCATTCAGAGCCTCATCGAGCCTCACCTTGAATATCTCCAGGGGTGGGGCCTCAACTACCTCCCTGGGAAACCTGCTTCAGTGTTCTAACACCCTCATGGTAAAGAACTTGTTTCGAACATCCAATCTAAATCTACTCTAATCTAGTTTAAAACCATTGCCCCTCATCCTGTCCCTACAGGCCTTTGTAAACAGTCCTTTTCCTGCCTTCTTATAGGCGCCCTTGAGGTACTGGAAGGTGGTCTCCCCAAAGCCTTCTGTTCCCCAAGCTGAACAAGCCCAGCTCCTCCAGCCTGTCTTCGTAGGAGAGGTGTTCCATCCTTCTGATAATTTTCGTGGGGTAATAGCTTTAAATTGGAAAGGAGTGGATTAGTTTCGATGTTAGAAACAAGTTCTTTACCATGAGAGTGGTGGAGCACTGGAACAGGTTGCCCAGGTAGTTGAGGCCCTATCCCTGGAGACTTTCAAGGTGGAGTTTGATGAAGCTCTGAGCAACCTGCTCTAGTTGAGGATGTCCCTGCTTTCATCAGGGGGGTTGGACTAGATGACCTCTAGAGGTCCCTTCCAACCCACACATTTCTATGTTTCTATGTTTGCCCCTCCCCAGTCTCTGCATCTTTTTTTGAATTGTGGGGAGCAAAACTGAACACAGTACTCTAGGTGTGGCCTGACATACACTTAGTAGAATGGGATGAGCAATTCTCTTATCTTTGTAGGTAATGTCCCTGTAATTGCAGCTCAGGATTCAATTTATCTTCAAAAGTACCTGAGCTATAAACTCAAGACAATACTTTCTCTGCAAAGGAATATTTGAATACTTTTTCATTTAATACCAGAGAAGTGATGACAGCAATCAAACAATAAGTTTCTAAATTCATTTCACTTTGTCCTTGGCAAAACAAAGCATTTGGTGCTCAAGTGATAATGTCAGGGCAGGCCAAATACTAAAGAATAAGTTTGAATGAAAATAATTAATCAATCTGATGGTATTCCTATTGGCTTTTTTTTTTCCTTGGAAATATTCACTGAATCACAGAATGTTAGGGGTTGGAAGGGACCTCCAAAGATCATTGAGTCCAACCCCCATGCCAGAGCAACACAAAACTACAGCAGATCATGCAGAAATGCATCCAGACAGGTCTTGAAAGTCTCCAGAGAAGGAGACTCCACAACCTCTCTGGGGAATCTATTCCAATGCTCTACAACCGTTACAGCAAAGAAGTTCTTACTCATGTTGAGGTGGAACTCATTTCATGCAATATTCATGCAATAAAAATTGCATCCATTTGAATTGTTGTGGAAACAGATACTACAACCCTTCTGATCATCACAATACAAATATTTTAGTGTTTTCTGATGCATTGATGAGCTGCTATAAAGCATATCAGATGAAGACACCAAATACAAAATAGGCATAATGAAAAGTTAAAACAAGGCTTTGTGAATTTTATCCAATAGCTTAAAATGAAACTAAATATACCATACATGGAATGATTTCAAATATGTAAGAGTCAAAGTCCCTTCACATATATAAAATTTACAACAGAGAGATTACATTTAGTGATTGCATTGTTAAATGCTAATTTTCCACTCACTTCTAGACAAAACAGAAAAGTTTGGATTAGTAAAAGCATACTATTAATGAAATAGAGTGTAGAGTCTTGCATCTGGGAAAGAACAATCCCAGGTAACCGGTTGGGGATTGACCTGTTGGAAAGCAACATAGGGGAAAGGGACTTGGGGGTCCTGATGGACAGTAGGATGACCATGAGCCAGTAATGTGCCCTTGTGGCCACAAAGGTCAACGGCATCCTGGAGTGTATTAGAAGGGGTGTGGTTAGAAGGTCGAGAGAGGTTCTCCTCCCCCTGGTGAGGCCACATCTGGAACATTGTGTCCAGTTCTGGGCCCCTCAGTTCAAGAAGAACAAGGAACTGCTTGAAAGAGTCCAGAGCAGAGCCACAAAGATGATTAAGGGAGTGGAATATCTCCCTTTTGAGGAAAGGCTGAAGGAGCTGGGTCTCTTCAGCTTGGAGGAGACTGAGGGGTAACCTTATTAATGTTTATAAATCTGGAAAGGGTGAGTGTCAGAAGGATGGAGCCAGGCTCTTCTTGGTGATGTCCAATGATAGGGCAAGGGGCAATGGGTGCAGGCTGGAACATAGAAGGTTCCATGTAAATGTAAAGAGAAGCTTTTTCACAGTGAGGGTGACAGAACCTGGAACAGGCTGCCCAAGTAGACTGTAGAGTCTCTTTCTCTGAAGACATTCAAAACCCATCTGGACACATTCCTGTGTGACCTGCTCTAGGTGATCCTGTTCTGGCAGGGGGGTTGTACTGGGTGATCTTTTCAGGTCCCTTCCAACCCCTAACATTCTGTGATTCTGTGATTAAGTATTTCAAATAAATTAGAAGATCTAAGCCATTACTCAGCATAGAAATAAGAAGGAAGAAAATGTCGGGGAAAAAAATGAACAATGATACATATTCCCAGGGTTATTTAAAGTATCTAAAGCTGTACCTCTAGAGGTATTCAGCTCCTCTGATTTAAATTAGTGGTAATTACATGCCTTAACACTATTAAGGCTCTGGCCAAAGTAATCACTGCAAGATTAGTTGATATCATTTTCTTTAGTTTTATGGTATTATTTCCATACTTTATTAAGACATCTGTCTCTTTATTAATTTGTAAAAGCAGTTCAACTTACAGTTCATCTTTCTTCACCCAATGTAGATATCACAGTGTCATGATTTACTGATCCAGAAGAGGACATACTAGCATATCACAAGATACTCTTATTTTGCAACGAGAAATTTTCCTACTCATGGAATAAGAGTGGAGATGACTTCATTATGACTAGTTATATAAGGAAGGCTTACCTCTAACACAACTCTGTAATTTAGGGGATGTCACTAATTTAGTGCTATACATTGCTGTTTGATCAAGCCTGTTTCAAGGAAAAAAACAGCCATTCTGTTTCACTGGAGTAGCTAAACTGTGAAAAAAATATAATAATTTCCTCCCACGTTTCAGAATTTAGAGATTTGTTAATCCAGAAAAGAATAATACTGTGATGATACTTCAAATTAGTCCTTAGGAGACTCACCAGACTAGTTAATTGAACTAGAAGTAAGTAAAGCTTGATTTTAGAGGATATGGATCATGCTTATCATTGGTATGAATGAAACCTGGTTCTATCACATTATTATTAAACAATCTTATGGTGCTTTCTGAGAGACTAGAAGGATAATCTTGTTCTGTGCATGACTGAATATTTATTTTTAAAGCTCATTTCCTCAACACTACATATGCTATACTTCAGTAAAATATACAGCTATGACTCTACAGCAGATACACAACTCTTGCAAACAACAGAACATGCCACACTATTAAAGGTATGAAATGCTTTGTAATTCACTGATGTAAATCAGTAGATAGCACAGTGGAAGTGCAGTACATCACCTTGTGACATGGTTAGACTGAGTAGCAGTACTGCAATGTTTTTGAAAAGCTAATTTACCCAGACATGGCATGTTACAAACCAACAGAATGATATTGAATATAAAAGGGTAATTTGTATGTGGTTTCAAGGCTAGAAAGCAGCCTCATGATACCATTCTGCATGATTCAGATGACAAAATATCAAGGCTTTTCCACTCACCTTTCCTCAACTCCTAGTTTTCCCTCACTTAAGGGGCCAGTATTTTATTTTATTTTTTTCCTAGATATTAAACATAATTTTTATTATTAACCCCCTCATTTTTTACCAGCTTGTTCTTTAGCTATTATAAAATACAGTTCTTTTTCATATAAGATGGTGAGCTGATATAACCTCCAGTCTTGTAGGTTACAGCACTAACTGTAAAAGATCTGTAATTCATATGAGTAAAAATTCTCTCACAATATTTCTGTTATTTCAGACAGTGCCATTACATTTCTAATTTCTGTCTTTCTAAACATGATTTCCTTGAGTTCCCTTGTCAGACCACAGAAGAGGCTTTTAAGGAAGCAAATTTCCCTTCCATTTAATCCTTCTGGTTTTCACAGTTCTCTCACCAGGATACATCTGGACGCTTGCCTTATCAAACCATGACAGTTGCTTTTATGACAAAACATTTGTCCACAGGCTCCTGTGGCCATCTGAGCATGGATTCCTTGGTAGAAGTGTGGAGGAGGATGTCTATGGCTGATCTTTTCAGACACTGTTATCAGACCACTATGGTGTGTTGTTGCAGAAGGAACAAAAGGTTCAGTTCTGCTCAGGGAAACACTGCAAGCCACAGGAAAGTTTCCATTACTTCTGAATTACAGGTGATCCAGAAGAACTGTGTTATCAAAAAAAACTGGGGCTGAAAGAAGATAAAGAAGTCATCTCATCTGTTCTGCAGCCACAGTACAAGATTAGCTGTCCTTGACTGTTCCTCACAGATGTGTTCTTTAAAACACAGCCTCCCTAAACTTAGTGACAGGACTCAGATTTTCTTTCCTTAGAGCTGAAGCTGAATCTCTATTGAACCAACTTAAACCCATTACCCTTCCTGTAACCGCAGGGGACATGAAGAGTCTAGTCCTTTACTCTCTACAGCTACTTTTTACATTATTATGTCTGCTTTCAGTCTTCTCTTTAAACTAAACTACCCCAATTGTTTCAAACTCTCCTCATCAGTCTTGCTTTCTAGATCACTGATAATTCCCAGTTGGACTCCTTTAGCTTCTTTTGAAACTGGTTCACAGTTTTTCTGAAACGTAGTTCAGAAAATGAAACATTGTATCCTTGCTGAGACTGAGCACAGTATGCAGCATGGAGGAAAATGAAAGAACTATTTCATATCTTACAAATTTTTACATGCCTTAGTAAGTTGTGCATCATTTTTTCAACTTATTGTTTAGATTATTCCTCCAAGTTCTCAAGAAAATTCTCACCTGGTTCTCCAGTACATAAGTCAGGCAAATAAAATACCGAGTCAGTACCCATTCTTTAGTAAAGGATCTTGGACACTTAGTAGATCAGAATCTGGACATAAGACAGTGATGTTACATGGTGCCCATACCCATAAGTACGCTCTTGGATCCAGTCACTGTTGGAAACACTGAGGAGCAACAGACCCAGAAGATGTCCCATCAGAATTTTGCTTTATAAATATTTCCTGATTAGTAGACCTGCTTACAGTTGTTGTACAATTCTACACACACTTTACTACACATGTGTATAAGGTGCTGATATGTAGTTCACTATAGTTCACTACCCAGACCTATTTTGGCCAGTGTTCGAGCAAAACATTTTTTTTGAGCACTATTGTAATGAATAATACATTGAGTGTTGTTCCAGTGCATCCTACACAGCAGTGAAACTGCTTTCATTTGTCATCTAAGTATTTCAGGACAAATTTCATTGGCCCGGTCTGACTGAAAGTTTTGAATCCCCAGTTCTCTAATCTAGTTTAGTTGTGGGAAAAAAATGATCCAGGTTTACCCGTGACTGAAAGACATATCAGGCATTCTCACTGATTTTGCTTGGTATTCACATAATAGAAAGATTCCAGCATCTTTTTTTTTTTTTTAAATGTGACAAATATGAAGCAAATATGGTCTTGCTTTGTTGTTCTGACTGAGCTCTGAGATCATGACAGACCCATGAAGATATGCTTGAAGAGCTTTGGGGCCAAACTAATAAACTGTGTTGAAAGTATCAGTCTGTACTGTGCACCCCTCTAGCTCTTCTCACAGATTTTAATTAGTTCAGTGTGAAAACAAATTCAATTTTGCATCTACCAAAATAGAAAAAAAAAACAAAAAAAACCCCAACAAAATAAAAAATCTACAATCATAAAACAACCCTGTAATGCCTGTCACAGGGAAAAACTTCTTAGTTCATGTAGTTAAACTCAGAATAGGATTGAAGAAATTTATTGATTTATTAACAGTATGTAATTAACTTGCAGTCAGTGTGCTATGTATTCAGGATCTGTATCAGCAAGACAATTGACAAAGCACAATACTAGATACAGAATGTTAATGGAAAACTACAAATTTCTAAACAGCTTTCTAAAACAAACTTTAAGAAGTTCTAATTATACCTATATGCATGGAAACACATGCACATTTACATGGCCACACAACCTCCCAATGCACAACGCACAGGCTGTGTGGATTACCAGCATCCCCCTCTATATGAGTAGTAGTATGTACATGCACTCCCCTTCCATCAGAGATGCAGATAGTCCAGCACTACCTGGGTCCACAGTGATCCCTGCAACCCCCAATGCACATGACAGGGACAAACTCAGGTGATGGTGTATGTGTGATCTTTTTTGAGGTCACACACGTACCTGAAGGTCTCTGCTTGCTATCATCCAATCCATTTTGCCAAAGAGGCTTTTGGGGGCACACCTGTAGTGGTTAGTTGGGGTGCTGCTGGTGCTGGAAGAACATCAGCACTTCTACTCAGAGTTTCTGCGTTTACATTGGGAAGGGATGCACTGACATCAGATTTAAGCTGATTCTCTCTAGAGGTCCCACTTCTGTCCTCTGATCATCTGTCCTTTGTGAAACTGAACAGATTATTCACTGACCGTATTTTTTCCAGTCTTTGATGTTCAATAGCTTGGTCTTTTGAATTTCTTTTGGAAAGACAGTTCTTTGTGGTTTTTTAGTGAGATGCTTGCTTTGTTTTTTAAAGGGGGAGAAGAAACTGAGTAGTGATTTCCTTTTAAAATCACTG
>JANHFX010027853.1:14956-38859 GCA_027560015.1 Chloroceryle amazona
CATCATAGTTGTCTATTTTGAAAGGATTCACGGACCTCAAGGGTTTTCCAAGCTTTCATATTCTTTTTCTTTCAAAAGCTAGAGGCAAGGGTTCCTTCAATCAACGTTCTTGTGGAGATGATGCCCTTCTCCTTTCATCCAATATTTCAGGTTAATGAAGCACTGAAGATGTTGAAGGCCTCCATTCAATAATTACCTTTCTCTGATAGGGTAAAATTCCTTTTTAAATAAAAGTTATAAACAATAAGTCATAACATAATTAGAAAGGAGAAGTAATAGGAAAACTGTTCCTCCTTGAGAAGCTATCCCCTTTCATCTCTGAACTCTGCATCCATTTCAGAAAAGTGGAAGTGAACTCTTTCTAGAGAGGAGCAAAAGTATTCTTTCATTAAGAAGAGAAGGAGGAGAGCAACCTTCCAGAGCCTTTGTTTGAGTATTTCACATGAAACAGTCAACAAGTAAATTAGTTAACTGTCATTTCGGAAAATTTATTAATATCCAGGTCTCCATATTTAAAGCTGTATCATGCCATATCTATGCCGTTAAGCTTGCCATGGTAGGAAATTATAGTTGCTCTTCTTACCCTTTGCATGACTAATTTTTCAGTACAAAGAGGACTGCATTTCAAGAAAGACTGAGAAACCAAATTCATCCTTACTTCCTGGCTTGAATATATAGTTCAATTTTTGGAACACTCTCTGGGAGTTAGAAAATCTCAAACTCTTCAGAATAGGAAGCCCACAATTTCAGTGAGTGCTTTAATCCCTGAGTGCACAGATAAACTACTAAGGACATAACAATCTAAAACACCACTGCCTTTTTGTTCTTTTTTTTAATTTTTATTTTTCCTCCCCTTTCCCTTCCCTCTCCTTCTCCTTCTTTCTCCTTCTAAAGCCTGAAGTGTACTCAGACAATGCTTGCTGGATTGGACTGCACTTGTGTGTTTGGAGAAGGAACAATTTGTACCTGAAAATGTTTCAGTTTCAGTTAATCCTTGAGTTCCCCATTCCTATCAGGATTTGGGTGCATCAGTGAATGAAATTCACAGTGTTAAAAGAGTTTTGGAAACTAGGTGTCAGGCAAAGGCTTGTGGTGATTTTTAGAAACCTGACTTCATGAGTAGGACACAGTGTTTAAGATATTTTATGTTATTCAGTAATTTACAGAAGAGTCATAAAAGAAACCTAAACTATCAACAAACAGGATTTAAATTTTCTTTATACTATTGCCAAGTTTCTCCCACCAGGCCATTTTTTCCATTTCAAATATTTAATTATTGTTGAGCCTAGACAGAGATAAAGTAAATATGAAATAATTCAATATGCTCAAGCTCCAGTCCCATGTTTAAGTATAACTTTGTTAATCATTCTATCAATTGATCTATTTTTTTGTAAAGTAATTTGACATGATTTGCCTAAGAATAAAACCCCAGAAAGACAGAAGAAGCAGAAGAGGGAACATTTGGCCCAGACTGAATTAGCATGTATTATTTTCCTTTGGGAGTAAGAATAAAATAATTGTAATATAGTGTTTATAATTACCACATTGGATAAAGGTCAAATAAAAGCCAAGCTTTATTATAATAGCTTCATTTCAGAAATTAAAGGGAAATCAATACAATTCATTAATAGTGATTTAGGGCTCTGAATCTCTTGAAGGTACTTATAGGGCCCCCATTAACACAGTGTCTGAGTGCTTACTAATCTTTAATGTATTTATCCTCTCAGCATTGCTGCAAGCTAAGTTTCTAATCCTTATTTCATTTTGCAGTGGAGCATATCCCAAAATGGGTGGGGAATTTTAAATGAAGGAGAGAAATTTAATCATCCTTTGTCCTAGGACACTCTGCCATTAGTAAATCATTGAATCATGTAATGATAGAATAAAACAAATGGGAAGGGGTCTCAAGAGGTCTCTAGTCCAACGCCTTGTTTAAAGCAGGGTCATCTTCGAGGTCAGAATAGGTTGCTTGGGGACTTACACAGTTGGATCTTGAAAATCCTCAACAACAGACACAGCACTGGGCATCCTGGACCAAAGTCTGACTGTCCTAATGCAGCAGAACTATACAAATACAAGGTTTAGTATTTTTTTCTGGTCTCAGGACATTGTAAATGGCATTCCATATTGTGTACAAGTTCTATAAGTTTCATGCTTTTGTCTCAGGGAATACAAACTTACCTATATAATCACATGGAGCTTCAGAGAGACTGAGATTGATTTTTAACCCTGAAGTTAGAATTACTCATGTGGAAAGCTCAGATCCCCAGTTTGAGAGATAAAATGGTCAGCTTTAGCCATTTAAGTGCCATTGAGGCTGACTTTCCTCTAATCCCAGGGGGAAGTTAACAAGTATCTTAGAGACATTTGGAGATCTACTCTGTTCCATGTTATTTTGCTCTTGACTAGTTTAAGATGGAAATACAGCTATCTGAGCTATCCAGAGCCTTTCTGCAGGTGCTTCTGTTATCCCAGCCTCATGGCTCAGGGATGGAAATTACAGAGGACAATTACAATTGCTGATATTTAGGAACCATAACACTGACCAGAGCAAGGCTCAAGTACCCTGAACTTTGTGCCAGAATGATTTACCTCTGGTGAAGAGCACTGCCCACCAAAGGAAGAGAATGCTATGCTTTGCAGAAGCTCACATTTCCCTGTGGTGACTACTTGGAAGTCTCACTGAGCAAAGCCAGAATTTGCCTTTTGATGAAGATGAAGAACCTTGAAAATGTATGTATATGATAACTGGAAAATATTTTGACACTGCTTCTGTTTGCGTCCACAAGTAATGGGTGTAACTAAGAGGAAGGTGCTGAGAATTTACGATAATAGCTTACCCTGATGTGTTTGCAGTTTTCAGAACAATTCTATTACAAAGCAAAATGGAATGAAAGCATTATAGAAATTGGAAGAATATTTAGATTTTAAGAGACATCCCCAAACGTACGTCCTAATATTTTGGGATCTTGATTTTGTTTTGGTTTGGTGGTTTGTTTTAGTTTTGGGTTTGATTTGTTTTTTTTAAGTACTAAAACAAGATTTTGTGGTTTGATAGTCAGTCTTGCTATTTGTGTAGGACTAAACAAAACTCTGATAAGAAGTGAATCTGCGATTGGTATCTAGAATGAAAAATGTCCAAAGATACACTTGAAACTAAACCTTGACAAATGCAATTAAAATTAAAGTTCAGATCTGATGAAGGAAGGCATGAAGATCTCCAAAGTGGATTCCACTGAAGACAACGGAGAGCAGCATGCAATACAATACAGTGTTTTAGTACAAGGGTCAGGACCTGCATTTTTTCTTTTACAAGGATATGCAAGCAAAGGCTGAATACACACAGTGGGGACAAAGAGGATGACAGTACTACCTTTAGCTCTGAGAAATTCTTTATACAAAAATGAGATATACCTAAAGATCGTTGGAGTAGTAGTCAAATTAAAACCAGTACATCTACTATCTTTAATGTACAGAGGTTCATAACGCAGTATGTCACTGAAATGGCAATAACAGCCCAGGCATAAATAAATAAATCAAGTAATAATATAAAAATCCCCACAACAAATATCAATAAGAAGAGGCGAACATATAATCACAGAATTGTAAAGGTTGGAAGACACCTCTGGATATCATCCAGTCCAACTCCTCTGCCAAAACAGTCACCCAGAAAAAGTTACACAGAAATGTGTCCAAGTGGGATTTGAAAGTCTTCAGAGAAGGAGACTCCACAACCTCTCTGAGCAGCCTGTTCCAGTGCTCCATCACCCTTAAAGAAGTTTTTCCTTATGTTTAGGTGGAAATTCCTGTGTTCCAGTTTGTGCTTGTTGTCCCTTGTCCTGTCACTGGGCACCACCATCTTAAATCACAGCATTCAAAGGGATGATCCTCTCAACAAGAAGGCAAACAACAGCTTTGGGTAAATAATAAATGTGAGAAAAATAGAGCACAATTCTGATAAGCACCAAGAGCAGAATTACCCAGTATAGAAGGAAAAACATATCAATTCCTTTGTGTTCTCAAAAGCACACTTTTTTGGGGGATAAAATATTAAAGCAATGGAAGAATAATTTAATGAAATCTTGTAACAGAAAGAAGATTTCAGAAGCACATATTCAGAAACCTGTATTTTATGACAATTTGCATTTAGTTCAGAAATATATTCATGTTTCAGAAACAGGCATAGTTTGTGAGGAAGACCAAAAATCTGGAATTATGTTACACTCCCAAATCCTGGGAATGAGCAGATTATAGATGAGTATCAGACTTTGGGTATGAACTAACAGTTCTTTATCAATCCTTAAAATTTAAACCACAATAATCTCTGATGCAGGAAGCAAGGATGGATGACCCCAAATATTTTTTTCTTCTCACATTTGCACATATTTCATAACTTTTTGGCCAGACAATTTTTCAGAAGTTCACAGAGTTTTTGTTTTTGTTTTCTGCAGACAATATGTTGCACAGATATGCAAAAATTTTTGATGATACAGAGGATAGTAAGATCAAGATGATGTTTTGTGGGGTAGAGGATGAAAAGCAGTAGAGGAGCATGACCAGAGGTTTCTGTCAGAGCTGACAGGGTCAGACTTCCGAGACTAGAACAAAATAGCAAAAAATGTAACATGTAAAATGAACCTTGGAGATATGTTGACACAGCAAGGTGCACATAGAGATCACAGGTAAACTGCAGATAATCATCAATCTCTTCCCAGTAGGCAATGGAAAGATGCAAAGACTCCCAGAAACTACAACCAACCAACCACAAAACAAAATGCTCGCTTTATATCAGGACTTGATAAAAAATGTCAAAAGGACACAGGATTCAGTTCTAAATATAGGGTCTGGGAAGCAAAGGGAGTTGATTAATAAATCTGCAGTCATAAAAGACTGTGAAGTCTGTGTTGTCCAGAGAATCCACTGAGAAGAAAATTAACATCACCTTTTCATATCAACACAGACAAAATCAGAAATAAATTACTTATGTGTCTTTAAGAAACACCATAACAGAATTCTCAAGCAGCAAAAAAACTATTTAGCTTTAGTTTATGGGCAGAAAATTATTTATTTATGATAAACCAGAGTCAGATGGAGCTGGCCATAAAATACTATTGATTTGGGAGAAAGGATAGAGCCAATAGCCTTTGTTTAGCCCTACAATCAATCAGTTCTATAGTATATATAAATAGAGGATATAAATATGTTATATAAATAGGTGTGTTTATTAGATATAAGGGGTGTGCATCTTAACTTTGAAGGTAAATATACATATGTACCATTTGTATGTGTATACATTCATATACATGTTTTACTTGAATATATGCATATATATTTCTATATAAATATGCATGTAAGCATGCTCACACATAGCGTTGGGGAAGAGTGGCTGGAAAGCTGCCTGATGGAAAAGAATCTGAGGTATTGATCAACCATATGCTGAACAGAAGCCAGCAGTGTGCCCAGGTGACCAAGAAGGCCAACAACATCCTGGCTTGTATCAGCAATATTTTGGCCAGCAGGATTAGAGAAGTGATAGTCCCCCTGTACTCAGCACTGGTGAGGCTGCACCTCTAATACTGGGTTCAGTTTTGTGTCCTTCACTACAAGAAAGAGGTTGAGGTGCTGAAGTATGTCTAAAAAAGGGCAATGAAGAAGGTGAAGGGTCTAGAGAACAAGTCTCTGAGGAGCAGCTGAGGGTTCTTTTGCCTGGAGAAAAGGAGGCTCAAGGGATACCATCTCACTCTCTACAACTATCTGAAAGGAGGTTGCAGTGAGGTGAGGCTCAATCTCTTCTCCCGAGTTAAAAGTGATAGGACAAGAGGAAACAGTTGTTTCTTGTTCAAGTTGTACCAAGGAAGGTTTATATTGAACAGCAGGAAAAAATTCTTCAATTAAAGGGTTGTCAAGCATTGCAATGGGCTGCCTGGGGAAGTGTTTGAGTCATCATCTCTGGAGGTATTTAAAAGACATATATATATGGAACACAGGGACATGGTTTAGTGATGGCCTTGACAAAGTTGTATTAATGGTTGGACTTGATTTTAATGTTTTGTTTTGTTTTTTTTCCATCTTAAAAAGCTCTATGATTCTATAGAATCATAGACATCATGGATTCATAGAAAAAATAGATTAGAATGTCTCTAGTTGTCATAGTTCAATACTTTGAGCAAAGAAGGTTAATATCAAAACAAGATCAAATCTAGCAGAGCTTTAGAAATGTGTAAGAACAGATTTCAGAGGAGTCTCTCTAGCTACATATGCCAGTGGTTAGTGGCTCTCACTGTGATATTTTTTTTACCTTGTGGTTAATTCAAATTTCCCTTATGACATCTTGTCATCACTTCTTGTCCATCTACTGTGCACCTCCGGGAATAGCTTGGTGCTGTCTTCTCTACAAACCATAATTAGGTAGTAGAAGAGAGTGATTAGATTACCTGTTAGATTTCTCTCCTTCAGCCTAAACATACTGAGCTTCCTCAGCCTCTAGCTCATGTACTATAACCTCCTAAACACCCCCTCACACACCCCACACCCCCCCTTTTCCTATGAATTATGAAGTTACAAACTAATTTCAAACCTGACTGAAACTCAATAGTTAGTGACACACACTCATTGCTCCATTTGACTGAAGAGTTTATAAGCAGCATACAATGCACATATATATATATTAATCAAACGTTATAAAATTCAAATTAGCTCTACTGCAGAGGATGATGTCCAAGTAAGCTTTCACCTTTACTAACTGTTTAGAGGAAGAATGGTGTATTTTTTGGTTTCACTCATATGACATTTCTAAGGTGTTACAGAGGAGATGTATTTGAAGGATATACCAAATTCACTATAAACTGAAAAGCTTTAAAAAGCTGTGAAGAGTAGTAGCAATATTTTAGGGTTTTTAACATTGTTAGTAACATTCTTAACTAAGTCTCATCAGATAGCTGAAAAGATTCTGAGTCTCAAAAAACTTGTCCAGAGAGAGACTTTTTCACGGTGCTCAGAAAAAAAAACCCACATTTATACTTGTCCTTGTTCTTTATTCTCACTTTCTTGAGAAAAGTGAAGTAGATGATACGATTTTCAAAGCAGTGATCACCATGTCACATCTATAGTAGGCTAACAGTAACAAAATCTGACAGTGGCCCATAGAGTGACAAAACAACCATTTCTATCTTGTGTGATGTAGAGAGCTTGTGGAGAATGGTGTCAAAAAAATAAAGTGCTCCCTAAAAACAGGCTGTAAAATCTGTATTTACCTCTGGTAAAATACAGAATGTAAGCAATGGCACATAGGTTGCCATTGTGGAAATTTTGTTCAATAGATAATTGACAGCAAGAACACTAACATTCTTAAAAACTGACATTAAGGCTTGCAGACTTAGACACAACATAGATAAGATACCAAAAAGTGGCATGATTTGAGGTCACTGAGTTGCTGACAGTTCTTCAGTGTTGCCACCTGTTCTTCAGAATGATGTTAGCTTGTTGACAAAGTAAAATCATGGTATCATGGGATATAGCTCTGATGTCATGTTCTTAGTCTAGAGAGATGCTTTCTGAAAAGATGGATATCATTGCCTCAGAGCTATGGAAAAGACATCAGAAGCTGTAAACTTTCTTTTGCAAAAAGCTGCCTGGCAGCAGCCCAACAGCCAGGTTAAGTCAATTGCAGAACCTTGATTCAAAGACAATGAAATGACCTAGTGCTTCTTGAAAGCACCATTGATCACACTTCAAAAGAGTACCAATTAAGTCATCTCAGCCGCAAATTATAGAATTTCTGAATATTAGTTAGTGGGTGGTGTGTGATTTTGAAATATTTTATTTCCCCAGTGTTTATTGTTTTCTGGTGACAGTCATTGTACAGCTGGTGAGAGAAGAGGTGGGTAATGGCACCTTCAAGTGGCTGTCCTGATTGCTGCATGGAGCTACTCTGCATTGCAAGGGGGCTTATGTTACAAAGAACATCAATTGCATCCAGCAGGTTCCTTGGCAATTTCTAAACCAGACATTGCTAGAACTGAGAAAGGGAAAATAAAAAAGATAATTCAATCCCAGTCTTTGACCAATGTCTCAACTGTTACATGAACCTTCCTGCCTTTGGACTTTCAAAGTGGCACAGAGATGCAACTTGATAGAAAACACTACTTCTGTGTATTCTTCCTTTTTATTACCCTTACTTATCAAAGAAACAGAAGACATAAAACCCCTGTATTCCCATTCATACAGAGAGAGGTTTTCCAACAGCCTATGCTTAGGGAAAAATGGGAACAGTGATTCTACCTGTCTCCTTTTCCCATGAATAAGGGAATAGAACCATGACCCTGTCTAGACAAAAACAGAAATAACAAATAAAACAAAATAGTGTAAAAAAAAAGGCACAGAACTGGCAGTTAATTAATTTGTGTATTTCCAGCTGAAGTTTCTGATGGGAGAAAATAACTAATCATTATTGTTTTGTTTTTTTTAGACAAGAAATATGTGCAAATACTTGATTTAGTGGCAATTTTCTTTATTTATGTTCTGCTGAAGATAAATGTTATAACTTCAAAATTAGGCAGTATTATGGAAACAGATGGGATTTGAAATGAGCAACAATAAAGTTAACTTCCAGCATAGAAAGACTGCATGTCAGCTCTCTAGCTTAACTTTTCTGGATCATTAATAAGAATTACAACATTCTTAAATATGCCGTCTCAAGGCATCAAAGTTTCCTATGGGCGTCTTCTGAAATGCAAGGTTTATGGATCAAGCTCTGGTCTGATATCTGTGTATACTTTGCTGTTATTGAACAAAAAATAGAAGCAGAACATGCAAAATTTGGCCTCTGCTGGCCTACTCATGAGCAATGGCAGACATAAGAGTATGTCTACTTATGGAAGTGAGAATTCATTTTTCCATTTGACAATGTTCATTGAATTAGGATGAACCCACAGAATGAAAAGATCTGTAAGCATGACACAATGATTTGGCTTACAGGGTGGGAAGCAGACCAGTCCCAATGACTTCTCAGATTCTACATTCTACATAGCAGGAGCTGCTGTTTATCTTCAGTCAGGCAAGAACTTCCATTATTCAAAGGCACTCTTCAGGCCTCGGGGGGGGGGGTGGCAAAAGGAATGTCTTTTTGTGGAGAAAGGATTACCAGGTTCTCAATCCATGCAAAGAATTATAGTCCATATTTATCAGTTTTGTAAGCATGAAATTTGCAAAAGCATCAAATTTATGTTTAAAGTGTCACTTAAAGTACCTATCAGACTTGATGCAAATAAATTTTATCACATGCAGTCACTCTTGAACATTCCCAAAAGTAAAAAAGTGGAAGAAAGCATTATTTCCTAAGATTGTACCTTTCGGTGTCTCTAAAGCATGGAAATCGTGTTCTTTGCCCCATTTCTGACAGTACTAACAAAAAAAGCCTTTCAGGAATCTAGTAACATAAACACAAATATTACCAATGTTCCAAAATACTGCAGTCAAATGACATTTTATAGACAAAATAAAAAATAAAATCCAATGAATTACTGAAATTATGAGAAATTAACAAACCAAACAAACCAACCAAACAAAACAAAAACCAAACCAAAGGAAAAAAAAAAAAAAATTAAAAGCCTAGATATTTAACCCAGTTACATAGGAGCTTTTCTTGAATAGATAGAATAGATTAAAGAAACTGACTAAAACAAATATATCTGAAAAAGTACACCATTGTAAAGGAAATAATATTATTGATAAATCAAACTAAAAATCTGTCTGAGTTAATGAATTTCAACCTTTATTTTCCAGTTGTCTTGAAAACCAAAAGTCTATAAGATTCTAGAAGTTTGCTTGAAATATATCTGAGCTTGACCCACAATGTAGAAAACACCAAACAAGGCAAAATACCTATACTTTCAGAACAATTGACTACTTTGTGTGTATACATATATATGCATGTATATATTTACAAGGCAGGCTTCAACGGAAAGAAAATTTCAATACTCTTATTTTCTTCATGGCACAAGTGAGCCAAGCTATCTGCTGTAAGTTTCCAAAAGAGCTATCTTTTCTTAATGCATTTTATAATATAATTTCAATCATCACTGAGTTCATGGAGCTTTTTCTGAATTCTAAGGCATTCTTTCCGAAGTTTTTTGTGCATCAATTTTTATTTCTTGTTCTAATTACTGTTATCATAAGTGGGATTAGCATTTTCTGTTGTTTATTATTGGAATAGTATCTAGAAGTTCCAATTATAATTTCATAAAAACCTATAAAATTTTTCATGCTGTAAAAACCACATATTTAAAAATTATGTCTGAGCTAGAGGATTTACAGTCCAAACAATTCTTTCTGGTTTAAGGTATTTTAAATATATTTGCTGGGGTATAATATTAGTCTAGGTTATGGTATTGATTGAAATACATTTTAGAACAAGTAATTTTGTTTTCTTACTTTTCTCTAGCCCTGGAATGAGAGTATCTCACACTGCAAGATAAAATCACTACTGAATACCTGTCTAGAGATTTAAACTTGTTAAAAAGGGTATGAATTCTAGCATTTGTGACTATTACTAATAATCAGTTCACAAAACAAATTAATATAAATGAAAAAAAATAATATTATATTTACACATACTTCATTTTCCAAATTTTTTCTTGTTCTGCATGTTTATAGTTTCTCTTTTCCCTCATATAATAGAACTATTTAATACTCACAGTACTTGAATCTTAGTATGCCATACTTTCTGGCATACTTTCTGAAGACTTTATAGCAACCTTCCAGTATCTGAAGGAGTCCTACAAGAAAGCTGGGGAGGGGCTGTTTACAAAGACATGTAGCAATAGGACAAAGGGCAATGTTTTTAAACTAGAGAAAGGTAGATTCAGATTGAATGCTAGAAAGAAGTTATTTACGATGAGGTTGGTGGAGCACTGAAGCAGGTTGCTCAGGAAGGTGTTGGAGGCCCCATCCCTGAAGACATTCAAAGTCAGGCATGATGGGGCTCTGAGCAACCTGATCTAGTAAAAGATGTCACTGTTTACTGCAGGGAGGTTGGACTAGATGACCTTTAAAGGTTTCGTCTAACCTAATGCATTCTATGATTCCATGATTCCAAGTCTTCCTATTGCTCTTTTTCTCCATTTCCTTAACTCAAAAATAGTCATGAGTCAATATTGCCTCTTGAAAATATATTCTTCTGAAGTATTTATACTTGATTTATACAGTTTTGATAATTTTCATTGCTTATCTCCTTGACTGGACAAAATTTTCCTCTGAACTAGTAATAAAATTCACTGTTAGAATCCTCTCCTGACTCCAGATGTGGTCCATCTTTCTTAAAAATCCCAAACAAAATAGAAAAAAAATAATCCCTCTTTGTCTCACTTTATCTTCCTGTATATTTCTGTGCTACTGCATTTATAAAAAGAATCACACTTGTATTAAGGGCAGGGTACAGTGTGGTTTGTTTTGAATAAGTTATTTGTAGCAAAATAATCTTGTGAATTACCAATATGTTGCAGAGCAAGGGAAAATGTGATTGTGAAGGGCATGATGATGATTCAATTGGTTTTGTGGGCATAATGCATCCTTTCCAACTGGCATTTGTTTCTGCTAAACAGCATCATTTGTTTTATCTTAGTATGTATTATCTATTTGTGCTGTATATTCTGAAAGTCTCTTCTGTGGCAGTTGTGCTCTTTTTCTTTCATAAGAATGGTAATTGCCAAAGTTTGGAGGGTATAAAAGACTATAGATGGCTTGACCAGTGTTCATTGCTAACATTTTATTACCTATCTCGTGCCAGCAGCCTGGAGAGATAGTACTGAGTTCTCATCTTGCACTGTATCAGTACACAAAACACTATCTCAGTGTGAAGGACTTGTATGGTCTGGCCTCCCTCTAGGCCTACTATGCTCCTTCTCCTTGTAGCTTGTATGGATAGCTTGACTCATCTCAATGTATATTTTCTTCCTTCTCCATCAAAAAAAATTTCTGCAGCTTGTTTCTTCTTGCCATCCCATCTTAATTTAATCAAAATGCTTAAATATTTACATAGTGAATACTCTTGAAGGATAAAGGGATGTCTCCAGGAAGTGACTCAGCTAACCTATGTTGAAATAGAAGCCATTGTCTGACAATAACTCTCTCAGTTCACTGACTATAGATGGAGTTCATATAAGCTCCTTACTTTAGAAAAGCTTTAGAAAAAACCCCACAGCCAATACACAGCCTTTGTTGCCTTATTGTAGCTCAAAAATGTATTTTAAAAATTGGATTCATAGTGCTTTTTCTGCACCTCTTTCCTTGAGAAACTGTTTATGTATTTAGGTAAATTGTTACCTGAGCATCAGAATGAAAGATGCTAAGCTCCTGTGAGCTTTAATCTTATTCAGTTTCCTCTTGCCTTTGCATGGCACCATCCCACATCCTGTATGACCTCTGGATTATTCCAGTTTCTTCTTATTATTTAGCTAAATTGCTAGAAAAAAAGAAGTGGAATGGCTTAAAGCTAGGTGTATTGATTTCAGAGCTGACAGGTCAAAGAGAACTGCTAATTGTTCTACTCTCTCTGCAAGCTATTAGGTCAGTAAATAGGTCAATAATGTAGGTTTTTACATACAGGCATTCATAGGTGCTGTGGTCATTCAAGCTTTCATGGCAGTCTGTATGCACCACCTGGTCAGTGTGGAAGTAGAGAGTAGAGAGCTGCTGAGCTTCACTGTAGTCACACTCAAGACTCCACAGAGAAATTGATTACATAATTTTTAAAATATGGTTAAAATGTAGTTAACTTCAACACCTAGTTGATGTACAAACAGATCCATATAGTCCTTTACACTCTGGTGTCAAAATCTAGAGCCAGAACTATCCCTGTGTTTGTGTCAACTTCCTTCACATGGCTGCTACATCCACCTTTCGTACCATTTGAGATGCTTGAGCTTATGGATCTAACACAACTGTTGTGGTGTGCAGAACAATATTGTACAGCTTTCTTGGCAGTTCATCTGAAGTGAGCTCATGTTCTGCTCATGTGAAAAAATTGTTTACTCACTTAAAACATGAGCTCCAGCTTTCTGGAAATGCAGTCAGTTCTCCGAAGTCCTAACACTCCACATTGCACCTTAGAGACACAAAGTATACATCTGTACTAGGAAGCTAGATAAGGCAGAGCAGAACTGAAGTACTGGCATTAGATGGTTTTTGGGTTGTTTGGTTTGGTTTGGGTTTCTTGTTTTGTTTTGTTTTGGTTTTTTTTCCATGTTTTCTAGCATGATTTTGACCAATTATGTCCCACTCAGAAAAGGCTGTACACAATTTAACTATGTGTGTGTGAACTAGCATGATCTGTACCAGTTGTCCTCAGAGACTGAAAAATGCCCAGTCCCCATGCTGTTTTTGAAAATGGCACAGCAAGACTGTAAGAAAAAATTTGGTTCTGAATAGGAACTTCTCATTTTCTATGTGAGTTATGTGCTTGCACTGACATGTACTACTATTGAATGGGTAGAATGATGAAGAATGTAAGTGGCTCACATTAATACCTTATTGTATACATTGTAGTGGATTCTGAAATATTATAACCTTCTTAGTTAAATTTATAGTACCTGGTAATAGATTCTACAGAGTAGTAACAGAGAGAAAAAAAACCAAACCAACCACAGCCTTCCTATTTGAAAAAGGTAATGACACACTAAGAGTGTTAGGTTTTATGGTGACCACTTGAAAGGGTTGAAAAGGATATTCTCTTTGACATTGGCATCACTAATTGATAAAAAGTATTTGACAGCATTTCATACGTATGAATTTCAAAGCTGAATTGCTGGGATTCACAATATTTTTATGACACAGAACAAATAATTTCCGGCTAGACCTTATCTGTAACATGCCATGATTTAAATTAGGTAGATGATACATGAGCTTAGTTCATGTAAATGAACTTGCCAGAAAATTGAACTTTACAAGTGCAATATAACAATGTACAAAAAGTCTATGAAACTGTGAAGCTACACAGTTGATATGTAAGTGCAATGATGATGAATCAACTCTAAGTAGAGAGAAGTTGCTTTGAAGTTAATGTGGCTGAGGATACCAACAGAAAGAAAAGCAACTGCAACAGGGACAGTGATTTGCTACAGTGACTTCATAAGCTGAGAGGATATCTGCGAGTCAATTTGTCTTTTGAGGGATTTTTGCTTTGTTTTTCTTAAAATGAGTTATTAAATACAACTTGAAGGTTTGTATTTCATACTGCTACATCATGGATTTTGTGGTCTAATGATTGGATATAAGCTTGACATGCTCAAGTGCTCATGCCACTGGGTATCTGATTTTTATTATTGTTATTATTATTATTATTATTTTGTCAGCTACTAGCCACTGTGAAGGCCTTAATTTACAGTTTTTATTTTAAGAAAATGGCTAATTCGAATTCAGTTTTCTCCATTTGCCCAGAGAGGTTGTGGTTGCCCCATCCCTGGCAGTGTTCAAGGACACGTTGAACAACCTGATCTAGTGGAAAGTGTCCTTGCCCATAGCAGGAGTGTTGGAACTAGGTGATCTTTAAGATACTTTCCAAACTAAACCATTTTATGCTTCTATGATTACAATACTTGAGAAGGTATTTTAATAAATAGCATATGATGTTTTTCATTATTTCTTCTTCAGCCTTTCAATTAGCACATCTGAGTGGACAAGCCAAGGTGAAAAGTGACAGACACAGAATGACCCCAGAACCGGGTCAGCCCTGCAGTTTCCACTACCTATTCTTATCAAACAAAAATGATCACACAGAGGAACAAAACTCACCAATTATGTCTATTTAGTAGTTAAAAGCCTTTATGACTTGTATACCATGGCACAGTAAACTCTAAGGAGGAAATTGGCTTCCTGTTCTTTGCAATAGGTGAAAATACGAATGTTGAGTTTGTGCACAGTGTTATTTATGCACTAATATCGAAATTACAGCTATGTGCTACGTTTGTCACTTCACAGTTGGAAATCAAATTATACTCCTGCTGCAATATTGGCACATTGGTATCAGCTATAGCAGCTGCTTTGCCTTCTCTGACTTTTCTTACTGTTGTTGCTAATGAAAAAGGAGGCTCCTGTCGTTGCCTTTAACAGCACTGTTTTTCTCCTCACTTGAAGAGCAAGCAGACAGTCTGGGTCTTCTGATGGCACAAAAGGAAAGGAACATTTAATTGCTGCTGAAATGCTTGTACAAAAGGTCACCAAACAATACAAGTTCTTATTTGGTACTGAACTTTGAAGCGAAGAATTATGGATTGTAGAAGGGATCCAGCAGGTAGCTGTTGTACAAGATCTCAAATATATAAAAAAGAAGGAGAAAAAAGGCTAAACTTGATGGGAGTTTCCTAGCAGGCCAGGAACAAGCTTTCGAGCCATCTGTAAAGAAGGTGTTCATGAGGCATGTTTAAGGAATCCATTACAACTTCACATCCTTAGCCTAATACAAGCACAGAAGGAGGGGCACTGAACAAATGAGTATGCACAAGCTCTTGGTCTTAAACCTAGAAGAGATACATATTGACTATGGCACAGCTTCTCAAAGACAGCATGAGGTATTAACTTATAAGTACCTAAATATTTGCAAGGCTTCCAAGCCCATTGTGGCCCAAAGGAATAGTGAATATGCACAAAGTCTCTGCCCCACTAAGAAAATTACAGACCTTCTGGTGTTAAATCAATGATTAATTAAAAACATGGACTAGCTTCATTGTGCAAATGACAAAAGATAAATTGAGATTCTTTACAAAAATGCAATTTTAAATACATGTTGAACACAAAAAGAAACCTGCTCCTTACCTGAGGGATTTTGCCTCCTTCATACTAATAAAAAATCAGATGTCTAATCAATATTATAATATCACAAATTTTGTCTTCTAAGGTTAAAATTGTATTTTGAATGGAAGGAATGATCTTTTACTATTATTGTTATCATTGTTAGCAGTATTCATCTTTAGTAATATTATATTTCTTAATTTCTGAGACTTTTTAATTGTATTGTCATTGCTCTTATTTTGCTAATGATTCGAGTGGTACAAGTGACGCCCGACGAGCATTGCATGTTAGCTATAATGGAAAGAGATTTTTGAAAATAAAAGGCTTATTTTACTATCCAGAGCTGATCAATCCCACAGCCTCTCCATCTCACATGTTTTTTTCTTGCTTTTTAAAATGTTTTTCCTCCTCAAGAATTTCATGATACATACTGCATCTTGTCAACATGCAGAGAAAGAAAGTAAAGTTTTAACTTGGTAGGATCAAAAGATGAAATAATTTGCAGTATTCTGATTTATTCCAATTTGAAAAGATATTGAGACAACTCTTTATTCACCACCTCCACCACTGACCATCAACCAATAGATTGATACAATTCCTGCTTTGGAAAATGTAAAACATGTTTAGCGGTACATGTCTCCTTTATGCCAGAGGACCCAAACCAAACTTCAGGATATATTGGTACTGTTTACTGTGCACTGTATTATGCACCTTGCTTGATCAGAAAATCTGAAAAATACCACAAAGAATTCTTTGTTCCTTTAGCTCAAAAACCCCATCATACATTCTAGGTTCAGCCCGTGGTGTTAATCAAAGTCTTGATCCTCAAATTTTTATGTTGGTTTCTGTCCTCTTTAAGTTCACCACCTCATTTCTGGGCATTATTCAATGTTTGTGAACTGACAGGATCATCTGTCCTGATGTACAACATTATCCCATAGTATTGCATCAGTAATTACATCAGTAAACATAGTCTCTTGAGAATTCAGCTTTACATATATGAATACATATCCTGTCTATAGATTCTGGGATTTCTGTGGTTTCTGATGAGAAATCAGCAGTTCTATTTCAGAACAATTAATTTCTCTTTTGCTGATTTAAATATTTGCACTTAACAAACATTTCCCTTAAAAAAAACCAAGTGAATTACAGGGGAGGCTGTAATACTGCCTTATACTAACCCATGAATGAAATGTACTTGTATTCAAGTACTAAGTAACATGCCAGTAGATGGAGCTGATGAACATGCAGTTTATTCTCAGAATTTTTATAGAATCATAGAAAGTTTTAGGTTGGAAGGGACCTCTATACGTCATCTGGTCCATCCTCCCTACACATGTAGGGACATCTCTACCTTGGGCAGGTTTCTCAGAGCCCCATCAAGCCCTGACCTTGAATGACTGCAGGGATGAGGCCTCCACCACCTCTCTGGGCAGCCCATTCCAGTGGTCTATCACCCTCATATTAAAGAATTTATTTCTAATATCCAGTCTAAATCTATCCTTTCCTTGCTTAAAATCATTGTTCCTTGTCCTATCATTACAAACCCTTTTGAATAGACCTTCCCCCACATTCATGTAGTCCCCATTCGGGTACTGGAAGGTCACTATAAGGTCCCCCCAGAGCCTTCTCTTCTCCAGGCTGAACAGCCCCAACTCTCTCAGCCTGTATTCATACGAGAGATGCTCCATCTCTTGTATTTTGTAGGTTCATAATGTTTTAAAGGTCTCAATCTTTTCTTATGACTGATATGAGCTTAAATTCTACCATTTATTTTAGTAGAATTTTAAAAAAGCTTATGAGCTTTGTATTTGCAGCTCTTGACCCTTAGATCCAAGTGTTGAGTGGGAAATGTATCTTGATCTGAAGTGTGGTAAAGTCATACAGTTTGGTAGTTGGAAAAAAATAGACACTAATATGTGAGTTGTCCGTAATAAAAAAACCCTCTGCAGTCATAAGCAGTCTCAGACAATTACATGAAAGTCACCTGCTCTTTATTTCTGTTGAGTATGAAAAGAATCTTCTAGATAAAGTCTAGAAAATAGAAGAAGAGTGGGTTTTAACAATGGTGAGGAAAAGTTTTCAAATTAATTTCACATTTACCTGAGTCTTTATGTAAGATCTAAACCAAACACAGTCCCTATTATTGATAAAAGTGCCTATACTTCTAGAATCCAATGAGTTAAACCTGCTCACATCTTCTGTATTATTCTCTTCCCCGACTTAAATAAACAAAGTTTTCAGACAAAAAGTGATATTAAAGTACCGAAACAGCTTTATCAACATCTTTTTCCCCTTACGGTCAAGGGAATGACTCTAGATGTGTATTCTAGAGAGCTTGTTGATCTTTGTAATGCTAAATAACTTTTGATTAGGATCTGAGAAAACAGGTAACAGGACCAGAATTTCCCACCATTGATTGATGAATTAATTAAAGGCACCTAGATGGAATTTAATGATGGAAGTCTGCCATTTGATTGCTCTTTAGCATTTTGCAGGAACATTTTCAATATGATCAATCTATCACTATTTTACAAGATTAAGTCTTTAGGACATAGTTTAAGTGGTGGGTAGGTATCTGGGGGATACAGACTCCAACACAATAAACAAACAACAAACCTGTAGAACCCCTCATACTGACCTGATTTTAAGAATGGATGAAAACCTGCAGTTCTAAGTGGTTTTAGTACTACTTTTTGGATTCTCACCTAGAGAAAACAGCACAAGGCATATCCAAAACCAGCATCAGAACAAAGTTTGTGCAGCCTTACAAGGAGCCAAAAATCCTCTAGTGCTATGCCCTCTGCTGGTGTAAAGCAACAATATAACTTCATCAACATTACAGATATTTTGACAATTTATACAATGAGCTTTCTTTTCTGGTTTAACTAATTGTAATTAATCTATGGATATTCCACCATTCAGGAGTCTTTTTTTCAATATATGTACTCTGAAAAAGTAATTAATTGCCTCTAGATAATATGAAATTTTTGAGAAAGAGTTCTAAATTGAAAAGAACCCAGGGTTTGGTTTGGTTTGGTTTTTGTTTTTTGTTTTTTTTTGTTCTAGAGGTGTTTGAGACTTAGAATAATTTACACCAAGAGAGACAAAACAAAAACTACATGACTGTTTTTAAAATTACCCATGTGGTTTTTCTATTTTATAGTAAATAGATGTATCAGCAGGTGCTAATCTTGTACAAATAACCTGCATCTTACCACAATAGGATTGCTTTGACTAGCATGGAGAAACAGACATACCTAAATACAATGTTGTGAAACAAATTAAACTATTGTTAAATCGTAGATGGAAGCATTATGGATTATAAAGATGCTGAAAAAGGTTCTGCTGCTAGTTTTAAAATGCCATAATGTTCTGTGAAGTTTTCTAAAGAATAGTACTTTTTTTCTTACTTGGTTTTGTCTGGATATGACAGAATCATTCTTGGTATGCCTACAGATATTTTTAGTATCCTTAACGGATATTTAAAGAAACTGCAGTGTGTTTGCTATAGCCATAAACCCCATATTTCTTATCATAAAATCATAGAATTGTTAAGGTTGGAAATGACCTTCAAGACCATGAAGTCCAACCATCTACTAAATATTATTAGGATTGCTAAAACATGTCCTGAACTGCCACATCTAGACGTTTTCTGAATACCTCCAGTGATGGTGATTTCACAACTTCCATAGGTAGCCTGTTCCAATGCCTCACTACTTTCTCAGTAAAAAAATATTTCCTAATATCCAACCTAACCCTTCCCCCTGGCATAACTCAATCCCATTTCCTCTTGTCCTATCACTAATTATCTGGTAGAAGAGACCAACACCCACCTCACTACAACCTCCCTTCAGGTAGTTGTAGAGAGCAATAAGGTCTCCTCTTAGTGTCCTCTTCTTCAGATTAAAGAGCCCTAGGTCCCTCGGGTGCTCCTCATAAGGCATTTTCTCCAGACCCTCTACCAGCTTTGTTTCCCTTCTCTAAACTCACTCCAGCACCTTGATGTCTTTTTTATACTGTGATGCCCAAAACTGGACACAGTACTTGAGGTGTGGCCTCACCAGTGCTGAGTACAGGGGTCATGATCACTTCCCTACTCCTGCTGGACACACTGTTTTTGATGCAGGCCAGGATGCCTTTGGCTTTCTTGGCTACCTGGGCACACTGATGGCTCATATTCAGCTGGCCATTCACCACCACACCGAGGTCCTTTTCCGCCAGGCAGTTTTCCAGATACTCCTCCCCCAGCCTGCAGCATTGCATGGGGTTGTTGTGACTAAAGTGCAGGACCCGGCACTTGACCTTGTTAATCCTCATCCTACTGACATTGTCCCATTGATCCAACTTGTCCAGTACTCTGCCTTCCTACACTCAAGCAGATCAACACTCCTCACTCAATTTTGTGTCATCTGCAAACTTGTTGAGCATGCACTTAATCTCCTTGTCCAGGTCACCAGTAAAGAAATTAAACAAGACTCGCCCCAAAACTGAGACCTGGGGAACACTACTCATGACCAGACACCAACTGGATTTAGTTCCATTCACAAGTCTCTGTGCTTAGCCATCCAGTCAGTTTTTAACCCAGCAAAGAGCACACTGGTCCAGGCCATGAGATGCCAACTTTTCCAGAATACTGTGGGAGACAGTGTCTAAGGCCTTACTGAAGTCCATGTAGAAAACATCTACAGCCTTTCCCTCATCCACTAGGCAGTTCACCTGATTACAGAAGGAGATTAGGTTCTTTAAGCAGGACATGTCTTTCCTGAATATATCCCACCTAATGATTAATCTCAACTAGCTCTAGATATCTTCAGTATAGACATCTGTACCTGAAAAAGTTACCAGAGGCACCATGTGTAACCAAAGAAGAAAAAACTGTTGGAGTTTCTTATCCAGTCTCTTTTAGAGAACCATGTGAGCATGGGATGCATTATCCCTCCAGAGCCAAGGGTTAGATCCCAGTAATTGAAAGCAGTGAGGTATGCAAAACAGAAAGGTAATCTTCTCCATTCAGTTTTTAAATGACCATATATTAACAAATTTATATCAATCAATCCCATAGCTGTAGGTGAGGGATGAGCAGTACAGAAGATGTTGGGCATAAGTATGATTTTAGGAAACAAGAAAGGAGACAACACACAACCTTTTTAAGTTTTCTTTCTGTTTTCAAATAATTTTTGCACACCACCTAAGCATATGTAAAACTTTTTGATTTAAAAAAGCTAAAATAAAGCTGGACAAATGTACTTTTTAGCTCAATGGTCAAATAAAATAAGAAAAAAAGGAAAACTGGCTTGAACAGAAACTAAAATGTTTTGACTGAAAATAAATTGAATGATGAAATGTAGTGTTTCTACTAAACTGAGATGTTTCATTACATGGGGATTTATGTAGACTATTTCCTGAATTTTATTTCTTTTTTTAGAACCCTGTCTAGGCAAAGTATGCTGTTTTGAAAGGTAAAGTATATTTTTTCAGAATAGGAAAAGTTTCAAATTGACTTTGCCTTATTTTTTTCTGCTTTGTGAAAGCTGCAGAGAAGAACATATGCACCTCTGCTTGAATATGAAAATAACCATTCTTAATATTAGCTTTAAGGAGACTTTCTGTGCAAGCAGCAGATACTTCCATGGGCTTTGTTATGTTCAGTTGCTGCATGACACTTTCATATACTCGAAGTATACATTATTTAATTGTTATTTTTAGGCCTAACTGATAAACATTGTGTAATTTGCATACTGAAAAACAGGAAGAGATTGCTTTAGAAAAGAGATCACAGATTCATAGCATGTTTTTGGTTGGAAGGGATCTTGGTGGGGGGTAACCAGGTCCAACCCTCCTGTTCAAGCAGGGTCACCCAGGGCTTTGCCCAGTACACCTTTTGTATGACTCCAAGGAGGACAACTTCACAGCCTCTTTGGGCAACCTGTGCCATGGCTTGGTCATTGTCACAGGATAAAAGTATTTTCTGATATCCTAAGGGAACCTCCCAGGTTTCAGTTTATACTCGTGCAAGTTTATACCCATGTGCAAGGTCACAGTGCAGGATCATGTTCAACTTGGTGTCCACCAGGGCACCCAGGTCCTTTTCTGATGAACAACTTTCCATCTGGGGTCCCCAACTGCATGTACTGGTGTGTGAGGTTGTTCCTCCCCAGGTGCAAGGCTTTGCACTTATTTCTCCAGCATGTTGAGGTCCCTCTGGATGACAGCATGACCCTCTGGCATATCAGCCACTCCTCTCAGTTTTGTATGACCCACAAATTTGATGAGTGTCCTACCTACTTTATCCTACCATTAATGTTTAATGTTTAAAATTGTTAATATAAATATTGTCTATCTCTACCTTTCCTGAAAATACAAATTTAGATTTTTTTTTTGCATCCCACTGATTAAGATTTTGTTTAAAAATATGAATATATGGTATTTCAAGCAGCATAAATGTGGAATGCTGTATCAAGTTAAAACCTAACAAAACAAATGGATGAATGGCACATGGGAATCCTCCCCAACAAACAAACTAACAAAACCAAAAAACCCAAGCAAACAAAAAGCTCCAACCAAAAAAAAAAAACACAACCAACAAAACAAAATTTAAAAAAAAACAACTACAAAAACCTCACAAACAAGCAAAACAAAACAAACAAACAAAAATATTATAGGTTGAGGTTTGGACTGAATTTACAGTTCAGTCAGTTATTACTTTTTCAGCCATATTTTTTTTTGTGACCACTAAGGATGCCTTGTTACGTTATTGAAAACTGCTGGAACAGTTGCTACAATCTGGAGATTTTATATTATTTTTGCAATGGAGTTCATTCATCATAAAGTGTTCATATTGCATTAGCTAGAAATGAATACTTGTGGCATAGCAAAGATGAAACATTATAATGTTTAATATATTAAATTTCCTAAGTGTGCTACATATTACAATGTGGCAGCAACAGCAATTGTTAATAGAAAATGAAAGATAGGTAAAATAAAAAAATCTTAGTCAGATGTAACGATAGATATCTCAATCTACAAGCAAAGACATAAGGAAGGACACCATTTTGTGACTGTAATGGAGAAAATTTAAATTTTTGATTTGCTGTTACACTATGTTCCCTAAATAATCTTATGTTACATGTGTTTTTTAATCCAAATATAGATGCATACTTATACTGTGTGATACTCAACCATCACACAAAGGGTTCACTACAAATATTAAGCATCTTTAACATTTACTTTCATCATGCTCCTTATTTCAGTTATACATTTCCATCAAAATGGAAGTCAAGTTTGTCACTTTTATCTTTTTTTTTTTACCCAGCAATTAATCAATAACTGATATTTCGGAATATGAGTATTTCTCTAAAACTCCCCAGAATCACGGGTGTTTTAAAAGTAATATTTAAATGCTTATAATATGAAGTGTTATACCTGCAATTAAAGGTACAATTTTTTAAACTTCAGAAAGAGTCTCTTTCTCATATCATTCTGAGTGTAATATAATTAATTAAGACAAATCTGGCATGACACTCAATACATAAACCTTTAAATTTCAAAATAATATCTTTGGTGGATAGTTTAAATGAACATAGCAGATCAAGTAGTGCAGACATTAAAATCTATCATTTTCTCAAAGATTATCACAGTAATTGTGTAAGAGTGACTATAAACATGGAATATAATTTTATAGCACTACGATATATGTTCTGACTCAGCGATGCTCTTTTCTACATTGTAATAAAGCAGATAGCAATGTAAATACTTTAGTCCAATATGATCATAATGAGAGAAAGATGAAACCGATATTCAGGAAGGATAAGGATGACATCAATATGCTCTATTTTGACAAATTAAACATATTCAACTAGAATATACCTGAAGTGTGATATAATCTCAGAAGAAAAAAATTATTTTCTGAGTCCTCAGGAAATAGGTTATTTATTAGTAAATCTGAAATAACAAGTGTCAGTGCAAAAAAAAAAATAAATAAGCTTTTATGAAATATTATTACGTAAAAAATAACTTCCTCCCTTTTAATTTATTCAAACAAGTAAAGGTTGAGAAACTCTACCAGGCTTCAATCATCCGTATGAAAGAATTTAAACTAATCAACCATACTGAGTTTA
>JANHFX010027853.1:41848-59994 GCA_027560015.1 Chloroceryle amazona
AAGATCAGAGAAGAAGGTAGATAAAATATTAGAGGATAGAATAGGGAATTGAAGCATAAAAGTTAGAAATAGTCAAACCTTTTAAAATATGTATAAAGAATACTAAAATATGCTGACTGTGCTTTGTACACCATGTATCCATTTACTTGCAAGACACTAAACTCAGAAAAGCAGAGTTTTGAATATGAGTACAAAACAAGTGGATCTTCAGATCTGATGGGCTTTGCTAGAGAAAAGCTGAATGAGGTACAGAGGTCTGTTCTTACAGTACAGCTGTACTTGGAGGAGTGAATATCGGAAGTACTTTTGAGTGCCCATTTTTGCATTTAAAGAGTACCTCACAATGGTTAATAATTTTAGTATCACAACAACTTGAAGAACTATGGAAATCTTGTTTTATAGATATAGTACAGAGAGAGAACATAAATGTAAATTACTACCTTATTTAGGAAAAAAAAAAAGGTTTTTGCCACACTAATAAAATTTTATTTTGAGATTGAGAATACTATTTATAGATCAGTGAAGTTTTAACAAGTTCCTATAATGGGTAGACCTAAGTCCTTTTGCTTGCTTGTAGCAGTATAGATGTTGGTTGTCTAAGTTTAGTTACTCTAAACTTGCCTTAAAATGCATAAAGAGAGTAGTAATTTCCAAAGGGCACAATACAATTCATGCTTAGATATGTAACTGGCATAGGTGGGATGAATCAGCTTCTAGTTTCATCTGTAAAAGGAACCCAAGATATCTACTATTTAAATGGCCAAATTTCATATATGTAGGAAATTATTCAGGTGCCTGAGAATAGATATTTAGTGCCATTTTTAAAACTTGAGAGCATCCAGTACGTCTTGCAGATACATATACAGGACATACATAGTTTTCTTTGGGACCAACAGTCAAAGTTGACCAATGCTACAGTAACAAATGTATCATCCTCAGCTGGATAGTGGCTGAGCTGACATCAAGGTAGAGAGCAGGGCTGGGTCAGGACAACCCTCTGCTCTTCCTGGTCAGGTTGAGCTGCAATCCCAGTCAGGTTCACAAGACTGTGAACTCCCAATTATTTATAGGTCCTGTGAAAGATAAACAAGAGGGAGTTGGACTCCAAGAATCAATTAATAAAATCTTGTTATAGGTCTGGTATTGGGGAGTGGAACCTGAGATCTCTCCTGGACATTTGTTCAAGCATCCCAGATCTGGCTCTGGGAGTAGCTGCCTGAACTACCCACACTCCCATGTTCCTGTGCAACTCCAACATCTGCAGTTGATAAACTACAAGACATGTCACTCTTTAATATAGGTCAGCACAGCCATGGAACAGAAGGTTTCAGTACTGAGGCTCTGTAAGCATGTATTCCATTTTTTCAGGAACACACAAAAAACAGGAGAGTGTGGCTCACACACCAAATGCCCTCTTTGAGTCTGCATTCTAATAAGTATTCATGAATTATGTAGGCAACACAATGAGAACATTTGAAATTGTGTTTGCATCTGCTATAAGACTTAAAATTTAATGGATTTTTAAGTAATTAGCATGAGCTATTTACCACACTGAGTTATAATGTAGGAGTAGCTGAATATAAAAATAAATATGATAATAATATGCATAAAATGTTCATTCCTTACAGCATTATATTTTATTTCAAAAAGGCAGTGCTTAAGCAGACTATCCATATTGACAGGGAGAACATGAAATAATGTGTTTCCTCTGTATTTTTTTTTTTAAGAAATCTTTTGTCATTTACAAGATGACAGACTAGTTTTATGATAGCTTTGATGAGACATAAGGCAGCGCATCCATAATCTAGAATGTCACATTTTTAATACATATGGTATATGCTCAGCTAATCTAAGAATCTCAGTGAATGATCCATTCTCTGCATTTTCTTATCGAGAGCCCGCAGTTTTGCAGTTAAAGAACAAGACTGGTAGTCAGAATTGTTTCATGTTTGTTTCTCTGCCATCATCTAGATTAAGGGACTCTGTCTAAATGGAGAAAGGTATAGCAAAACCCCATCAATTAGAAGTTTAAGACAGACCTTTTCAAATCACAAATAATGTGTAAATAGCTTTTTAACTATGGAGATGATAGATTGTTAGGATGAACTGGAAGACTGGTAAATTCTCCTTGTCTTGTAATAACTGGTTCCTTAGGAATCACTGTTTCTTATGACAGAATGTGATGGGAATACGTTAGGACAGGCAGTGATGTCTATATAATAAATAACCAAAAATTTGATGAATCTTCCCAAGGCAAGTGGAGGTTCTGCTTCTTTACTACCTTCTAAGAATGAGCACTTAGCAAAGTAATGACTTTCAAAGCAAAAGCAGGGAAAGATATCTGGAAAGTGAAAGGGCTTGATTCTAGTTTTACTCTATACCCATCAGGTTAAGATAAGTAACTGAGTTTTCACTGATAAAAAGTAAGAACAAAGAGTAACATACTTGGCAGGAATCTAGTATAACCAGATCTAGACCCTTTCCTATTTTTACATTTTAGATGAGGAAAACTCTTTAAGAACAATACAAAAGTAAATCAAGTTACCAGAATACCTTACTGTCCTATGAACACCATGTTGCTTTTTTTCCTCTGAAGACATGACTCATAACACCCGTAGCTGGATTTTGATCCAGTTTCAATGGGAAAAATGATGAGCTGTCATGTAGAGTCCTTTGTGATCAGCTCTTAGGGCACATGCCTGCAAAAATGAACCATACAAGTGGAAACTCATTGGGAATGAGGCAGCTTCTATGACAGAAATCCTGTCTCCAAAGCAAACACACTAACCTAACATGAAAGACCCATGTTGTATAATGAAAAACATATTACCTAATTAGACTTAGTCAAAATATGAAGGTAACCCATCCTGGACATATCTAGCAAGTTGTGCAATGGTTCTTCAACTAAGGATGTTTCTAGGCTGTCACAAGTTCCTGAAAAGATTTCAGAAGAATCAGGGAAACTTTATTAATTATTGATGCAGATAAAGATGTTTTCTGAAAAGTTGTCCAAATCAAAATCTTCATTTGTAAAACACTTGTGTAATCTATATCTGACTCAAAGTAATAATGAAATTATATATTTATTCAAATAATCTAGGTTTGAAATTCATCAATATAATAGTAATAAACAAAAAATGACCCCTCAAAATGTATAGAGGTTTACAAAGAAGTCTATGATATGAGTTGTAATCTTCATCCTTAAAAAGGATTATAAAGTAAAACTTGTCCTGATAGCAGTTGGAGTAGAGTTGGAACAATTCCAGATGCATTAGAAAAATGTCTTCCATCATATCTGAAGATAAATTCTGCTCTTGTTTGTATCCAGTGCTCTACATGTTCCAGTAAAAGTAATTCAAGCATGCATTTGAAGACAGAGTCTGGCACATGGGTTTCCAATTTGGAAGGTTTATGACTTGAAATGCTTTTTTTTTCCTTGGGCCAGCAGGAACAGATAGTACAATGGAAATATGTGTGCTGGTCCTACAGGGCTAAGTGCTTTGCACTCTTCCACAAAGACTTCTTCTGAGTGACACCAACAGTGATACTGATGGGATCTGGGAGCAAATAATTCCAGCTGCCCTTCATGAGCCATAAATCTGGAGATACTCTGTTATAATACCTTTTTTTTTTTTTTTAAAGTATAAGAAATATCAATGATGTATTTGTGAGGATGTCACAGAATCCTTAAGATGAGCATTTATCTTCAGCATTTTCTCAAGTGTTAAAGATAGCTTTAGTAAATTTATCTTCCATAGACACATAAATAATAACTCAGGAAATAATATAAAAAAGTATTAACTTACCAAGTTTTAAAACTTGGTCTAAATAGTAAGTAAAATATAAGGCATAACAAGAATATCTATTCTTGTTTTCTACAGTATTTTAAACAGTAGTATGCTTTAGATGTACATGCTTCTTTAGAAAAGCAAAAATATCCCTAATTGCTTGTTTAGCAAAATTGGCTTTGCATAGTCAAGAGGTAGGCCAGATGGGAGGTCTAAAATGACTTTCAAAATGGTTTTGTGATTTTAGCAGAATTTAATGTGTCAGCACAGAAGTTTGTATCTCACACTGAAGTGTGAGGGGTGGAGAAAAAAAAATAAATATACATTGTTATCTCAAAAATCTTAAAGATTTATCATTGCACAAAAGCAAAAAGAAATGGATGAATAAGGAAACACCACCAGTCATTACAGTGTCTACACTACAACATTATATTGCCCCAGGTGAGCAGCAAACATCACAAGCAGTCTGTTTTGCAGGATGCTGCAACTCCAGCAAGAACAGGTGCAGGCAGTACCTGCTTGCCCTGGTACTTGCCCTGGTACCATGGCATTTCCAGACAGAAACAATGAATTCTGATTCTTTCAGACTATGTCTATCAGAGAAAATGAAACAAATCAGAGACAGCACTGGAATCTTACACTTTGGCCAAGATCATCTAAATCCTGATGGTTGTCTGCATCTGAGGGTTGCAGTATGTGGAAGGAAAGGGCAGGGCAGGGAGCATAGAAGCAGGACTAACAATCCTTCCTGTGCTCTGTAGTCTTCCTTTCCTGCAATCTGTTCCCTTCTGTAGAAGGATTTAATCGATGAGCACGTTACTTTTTTTTTTTTTTTTTAAAAAACATTTTCTCAGAGATCAGTTGACTTACAACCAAAGAATACATTAATTAGTTCAAATCAATCTCTCTTCTTCTCCCCCTCTCTCTTCCCACCACAAAAGGATACAAAACAGAGTTCAACACTTTCTGCTTGCAAACAAAATTGCAGCATCTGTCTTGTCACTTTGACTGGGGTTCTTCCCTAATTTTTTTGTCTTAGTTGTTACCATAGTAGCAGGGTGGTAACTTCTTGACCCATGAGAAAAAGACAAAGAGACATGGTAGAGCGCAAGTAGCACCCAAGCTGAGGATTTGATTGATCTGCTCTGTGCTGAAATTAATTCTTCCATTTATTAATGTTTTCTGTTGAACTGAAACTCTGAAACCTGATGATCCTAAATTGATTCAGACTGAATACAAGACATGATTAAAATTGAGGCTAGAAGTCCAACAAAGTACCAGAGGAATCTTTACGAGACAGGTCCATACATATCATATGATAAAAATAGGAAAACTACTCAGTGACTACTCTGAAGGTTGGCATTTTTTTCCACCTTAACATTGTACATTAAGGAAATGGCACTATGAGGAAGACATCCTCCAATACATAAGGTTTTCTTCAAAAGCTTTGGTTTGTGGTAGCCCTATCACTTTCAGCTTGAAAAAAAGTATTAATCTGGGAAATCATTCTCCATTACAGTGCAAAAGGTTGGAATAATATTAAAAGTCAGAACGCTACTCCCACTCTAGCCTTCTTCATTTGTTATTTTGAATCTGTCCCACTCTTTTTTGTATCTCTTCTCTAATAGTTTCAAGCATAGTTTCCTTCATTTAAGTATTAAACAAATACTGTAGGGAACCTACTTGGATTAGCTCTTCTCTTGCTACCTGTTGCTCAGTACCAAGGGGCCAGTACTTCTGATAGCTGTTCACAATCATCTGCTTGCTAAATTTCAAAGAAACAGTCCCTGGCTACCTCTTCAGCTTGGGAAAAGTGCCTAATGAGCAAAGCTGCTTTGTTGTTCTCCTTTATATACAGTCCTAAAACTTTCCTTTGTCACACTGGTTGTAGTCAGCAGTGTCTGGGGCATAGCACATAATTTGTCTCAGTGATTAATACAGGCTGCCTTGACTTGATTTTTGTTGAAGGCTTTTGGAAGCACCTACTTCCTTAAAGCTCATTTGAAGTGTGAGTGATCGTTTAGATTTCTTTCATTCACAAGCAGATCTTGCTGCCATCAGATCACCGGTTTAGGACTCAGGATTTGCCATTCATGTGTAAGTTCTATAAATTACCCTTGTTCTAAGTCTTTGGCTAGGTTCAACATGTCTGGAAGAAGCAGTTAGCTTAATGGAGACTCTCACAGTTGCTGACTTGGTAACCCAAAGATCCAAAACTTAAGCAAATGTTACAAATGGAACATCAGTAATACGTTTAATTCAAGCACTGACATTGGGCTTGGTCTCAGTTCCTTCAGACATACATATTAATTCTGCTAATGAATGAGTGTTACAGTTCTGTGCCTGATTTTCAGACTAGAACCTCTTAAGGTGACAATTGCATGGTTCAGATTTGTGTGGTTCAACTTTTAGTTCACACTGCAGCAATTCTTGCTTATGAGGTAAGGGGCAAGATGGTGGTTATTTCCGTCACCCTGCTTGCAAATTTACTGTGCTAACCTCTTTACTAAATAGACAAAAATTATTGAGCCTTCCTATATACCTGATTCTCAGGATGGTCACCATGACAGTCACTCAATAGTTGTAATGGTAAGCCCCAGTTAAGCCATTTGAAAGTTTTTCATTAAACTTAATAGGTTTAATTATGGGAATCTATAGTTACTTTCACATGTTAAAGAAAAAGAGATTTCCTTGAATTACTTGTAATGCGTACGTTTTTAGAGACAGATCTTTCCCTTGATAAGAGTGGAGAGTTCCTTAAGTGGGTGCCTTTCTGTGAAATCCTGGATTTTCATTATACTATTTACTCTCAGAGCATACCTTGGCAAGGGAAAAAAATGATGTGAAGATTCAATACCACATGTGGTAAGATTAAATAAAACAGCTCCTATGAAAAAAAGATAACCTACATTGACAGAGCAGAAGGGGTCAAACAATAAAATACCCATTGTCTCCTGTCAAAGTAAATCACACTAACAGGTTGCTATGGTATAGGTGTTATGAGATACTTGATAGCAATATTTTTAAGATGGGAAATCTATATTATCTAACAATAAAGGCAGCATGGTGAGAAATGTTTATCTCAGGTTATAAACATGCATCTAGGAGCAGGCTGGTGACATGTATTGCCTAGCACGTGACTTTAATTTCCTGGAATCAAAGCTAGGCCTGCTTTTTTTCTCCTCAAAGTTTCTGATAAAAACACTGCTCGATAATGTTGTCTGCTTTGATCCGTAAATTTAGGAAAGACTTTTGACTAGTTCCTACAGGCCTCATGGTAACACGAGATGGTCTGCATGGCCTCCTCCTGGAGCTGAGCTGCCAACTGAGCAACACTAATGAGACAACAGCAAACTGTCAGTTTAGTCTTGGTTTTCACAAGTTCAGTACTGAGTCATGAATAATTCCTTCTCTCGTCTCCCTAACCTCTTCCATGTTATAGATACCCTCTGAAGTTGTGAAGTAATCAGGCCCTACAGTCTCAAATGCAGAGGGACCAGCTTCATACCTGATGCATGAAACATGATTGAGTAGGGGACGGGAAAAATGTTATTTTGTTTCCTCCTCATTCATTAGGACTTTGACCATGCAAAACGGAGCTCAGAAGACAAAACACCTTGTTGTGTATGTAATGGTGAAGGTACAGAAATAGGGAGAGAACAGAGTTTATGATTTTCTGGATTAGATTCAGTACCCTTGCATGTTGTTTCTGGGTAATTACAATATTCTTGCCTGACCTTAATTTGCAAGGGACCCAGGCTGTTATTTCCTAGCTGGGGAAGGTTTGCAATATACTTCCTGCTCTACACAAACCCCACAGTCACCTATTTCAATTTCTTTTAGTCATTTTCTCTCTGTTTTTTTCTACAACCTAAGAACATCTTTCAAGGAAGATGGTGTGTAGGGAAGAAGAAATTACACAGAGGGAATAGATCTGATTAAATATGCTGAACCACAATGTCAGATTTAGACCTGGACCATTTCATTTTCTTGATAGCTATTTTTGGAAATTTATGAGTATACTGATAGTAAGCAGACAATGAGTTTGCATGTTCAGTCAGATTTGTAATTGCAAAATTATGCTCTTCAGATTTTGCTCTCTGCTTTTTTTTTTTTTCCCACTTTCCACATTTTCACAATACATCATATTTTTCACTGTGTTTCTAAAACTTTGCAGAAACTTCTGAGATCTCTATTCTCCCACTCCACACCTCTTGGAATCTGCGTGTCTGAGCAGAACCAGATTTTGCATTGCCAATAGAGCAGACATGGAAATGAAACACTTTTGATTTCTCTCACCCAGAATTTTTTAGCTAGAGTCCATCTGCTCACCAGTGCCTATTTAGGAATGCACAACACCTTTTCCTTCTTCCATTGCAGCCAAACTGTACAAGAGTGGGTGGAAATATTAAAATGACACTTTTGAACCAAACTGTAACTTTTTATTAAATGAGTACAAGTGGGGGAAAAAAAAAAAAAAAAAAAAGAGAGAGACGTCTCCCTTATAGATTCTGAGGTGGAGCTGAAAATGCAAAATCTATCTATGAAAATAATCATGGCTACATTTTCAGCAGTGAACAGAATTTTGCCTTTGTCATCTCTGATGCCAAAAGGTAGCCCTTTGAGTAAATAGCTTATATTGACTTGTAGGCCACCGTTAGAAAGAAAGGATCATTTCATGACAAAAAAGAATTTTCACATAGATTGCAAAATTCTGCTTAAAAGTAGAGGGCATGATGTGGTTCTTCTGAAGGCTAGAAAGGTGAAAAGGCTAGAAAGTTTTTTTAAAAGCTTGTTTTTCAGATGATCTTCTGAAAATTGTTGCATGTGATGTTTACCCACAGAACAATGTGAATGCAAATTTTGGCACTGATTATGAACTGACTGAGGTAACAGTCAATGGGATTGAATTTCTGTTGTAGACAGTTTGAACAATGAAAATATTTCTATCACATTTCTTTCACCAATTTATTGTAGCACAGTGTTTGAGCACTTCCCCGCGTTATAGTGAACATTTCACTCCCCTTATCTTGAACAATATGTGACATCACACAAAGCTACTGGGCACATTCATTTGCTGTTGCTTTCACTTCAGATTGCAACAGCTGTTGTCTTACTCTGCTGTTTTTAAAGGTGTACCTATATTGTGCACTTCTACTGCTGCCATGCCTGTACCCCTCAGAGAGATGTAAAATCATAAGCCCTGAGCATGTGTGGTCATGAAGAATCTTATAAAATGGAATGCTTGCATCCTTCAGCTGCTACTGAAAATGGCGCAATAAAACTTACTGTTGTAAATATTTTCTAAGGTATTGTGAGAAAAAGATAAATTTTTACCTATCATCTGAAAATTGGACTCTTCAAGTTTTCATGAACTACACATCTGAAGATCAATGCGCCCCAAATCCTTAAATATTTTGATGATGGCGCTTCAAATTCAACACTGATAGAAAAGCAAGCTAGATAAACACATGGAGCACCAGTAACAACTATTAATAACAATAGTAGTTTTGGGTACAGTTCAAATGCAACTGCTTATTTAGTTGGCTACCTTTGCACTATCATCTTGAAAATTATTACATCTGATAAACCTATGTAGCTCGCCTGTAGTCATCATAACACCATGCCTGAGACTGGGGGGCAAAAAAAAAAAAGTAACACTGCTGCATCCAGGGATTCCTTCAATGAAAAACTTGTTTCCAACAAATCCTTGTATAGCAATATAGGTTATATAAGGAGCCTATGTCTGGAATTTGGCTTTGAAAACACACATAAACAGGCCTCAGATTTTTAAGAAAAATGCAGAGATCTATTAGTAAAGATAAATAATCTTACCATCTAAGTGTTTGCTTTGGGTGTAGTGAATTGTGATATTAGGCATTTGTGCATAGCTAGGTAGTTCCATCTGTATAATTGATTTCCACACCTGAAGAAATCATCCTAATCTGCCCTTGTAGATAGAGTAGGTAGTCAGCACTAGAGGAATAGGTTACCCTGTAATGATTCTGCATAAGCTTCTTTACCTCCGTGGACTGGAAAAGGAGTTCAGATTAGTTCATTAGCTCAGATGATGATACATGCAGTTGTAGGTGACAAAATTATGGAGGTCAACCCCATCCATAATGCTCATTTTCCATACACATAGAATGGGCCGATTTAGCAGTTTGTTATCCAGAAGCATAACTTTTCTTTGTGATGTGAACAGCAAACAGGTCTGGATTATATGATCTCCAAGGTCCCTTCCAACCCCTAATACCTTGTGATACCCTGTGATACCTGTGACCCAAGCCAAGCTGAATGAAGTCAGCAAAGTGGGCCAAGAAAGCAGAGAGATGAGATCCTCCTGATCCCTCAGCTTTATACCAAATATGCTATATATGGGATGGAATACCTTGTTGGTCAGTTTAGGGTCACCTGCCCTGGACACTTCTGCCTGCAGGTGTGGCCTTTTACTTTCTGCACCCCCCAATGTGGTGCACAAGATCCAGCAGTAGCCTTGATTTGCACACTAACACTTGGTAGTAACGCTAAACATCAGGTATTATCACTTCTAGATGCAGACCCTGACTGTGAAAAGGGGCTGCTAACTTTAGAAAGTGCAGCTAGAAGAACTGAGCTGAAAAGTAAAATTGCTGAACAGAATTAGTTCTTTTTCTCACTCAAACCAGGACAATATGTTATTTTGGGTTTGATTGCTAAAGGTTTCTGTATAAAGGAAGTTTCTGACCCCCTGACTTGCTGATGTTGAACCTCAAACTGTATCCTCAAATCATGACCTAACTGCTGGACAATCTGGAAAATCTGTCTAAATTTTCCACTGTATGAGATATTTCAGTCTCTAATATCTCAGAGCCATGGAGTGACAGGCCTTTAAAAATCTACACTACTGAGCAGAATTTCCTGTTGCCCTGGAAATACAGGGAAACTGTTGAAGCTGAAAATATGTCCAATGGTATCAGAGTAAGGGTTGTTGTCTGTTAAAGAACTTGGAGTAATGAGTTTATTTAACATTTATACCACATGTTCATTTACAGGTGAGGTATTTCAATTTTATTTTTATTCTCATTTTCCAGAAGAGAATGTTAATCTTACAAAATTGAGAGACTTAAAGTAAGTCTCCAAAGTACATACAGGTCACTGCATACACAAACTAAGACTGCACATGGAAAAGTTATCCTCTGAAACATTCAGTCAACTATAACATTATATATTACTAAATTTTAGTAGTATAAGTACATTTAAATATTAGTATTAGCAGATGGTGCAAAGATTCCTGAGCTTTGCTTATGTATTACTAAAGGTAGCAGCAGTGGTGCAGGTTACTCATAGCCAGGACAGCTTCAGATACCAACAGCTATAGGAAAAGGAGGAGCAGATGGTACCTCCTCAAGTGCTGGCTCTTTGCTTTCAAGTGCCCAGGAAATGTGTATCAATCCCCTCTCTGAGTAAGGGTTTCCACAGCAAATGAGATCTTCACCTTACCCCTTTGCTTTTGTTTCTGTCATTGATACCTCTTCACTAACCAACGTCTCACCAACATTTACCCATGCTATGATGAATTGCTATCTCTGAAACAGATGCATGCAAGTGGCCAGGAACCAGTTAGCTATTTTATGGGAGTGGTTATTTTGTGCCACAGTTCAGGAGCTCATTACTACTGAGTTCTTTCTCACCAGTCTGTTTGGGTACAACCACCTGGAGACCTACTTGAAGACAGTTGTAATAGGGCAATTGATAAAGGTCTTCTGACCTCTGTTAAGCCAATTCATTGTGTCACATACACATAGAGGTTTCTACAGACATATAGTCCATTATCTTATCTACCATCATTTGCACTCAGTGTTATCTTCTGCTATGGAGTTTTAGATAAAGGCTTGTGTTTGACCCTCCCAGAGAATAAACAGAGTAGCTTGGATAAGAAGAAACTCAACTCTCTAGCTGTGCATTTAGGGTCTTAATGATTTCCATGTACTTAATAAAAAAATGTAAGAACATAATCTGGGGTGGATGGTTTCTCTAGGCAGCCAAGGCCAAGCAAGATTCATAATGGTATATATTTAAGCACTTTGCATTTGAAACTCTCTGGAGAGTTACATGTGACAAGACACAGACAAGTAAAAACACCTGTCTTGTCTTCTGTCTAGTACTTTGATTTCTATATATTGTCTCTGACAGTTCCCTTGTCTTGATAACAGGAGAACCAAGCAAATTACATATACTGTGTACACCTTCACAAATCTGACAGATGTAGTCCATGGGATTTCAGAATTTATATCATTCATTGATTTCATACCTACCTTTTTGTGTGTGATTAAACTTGCTTAGTTTAGATATCTAAAATCTAGAAGTCTAAAACTTATCTGGACACCCTAGACTATCCTTGTTATCACTGAGGAAAAAATATCTTCAACACACAAGCCATCTGATCCTAGGAATATGGACAAAACAGGTAAGATTAACTATCCTTTGGAGGATCCCGTTTCTCTACATTGACTATAAAAAAAATCCAAGAATGGCTTTTTGAAATTCATTTCCCATTTAGATGCCTGAAATTAATTGTGATGAATCCCACTTTATGCCTCTTAATCCAACTTTCTCACCTCAGTCAGTGAAAATCTGGAGTCAGTGTTTACCAAAGGTACAGAGGTTTTAGAAGAGGTTGTGTCAGAAAATATGTCTTAAACTCTAAGGACCACGAGAGTCTTCAAAGCCCTACCTAACCTCTGAGTTCCTGACTGTCATTCTTCTGCTGAGGTGTGCAGATTCCATGCACACAAGATCAGGAGGCCACAAAAAACTAATGAAGATAAGTTGGTTTTGAAGCAACTTTCCTCTACTAGATCAAATATCTTAGCAGCTGGTGTTTTCATCTATAGGATAGAAAACTTATTTTTTGTTTCCTTATTTAGAAGAATTTCTTGAATCAGAAGCTATTGATGTTCTGTGGCAGATGATGGTATCTTCTTATAGGCTTTTCTATTTAGTAAAATATCAACATGAAACAGGTCTTTGTTTTCTAGGTTAGTATTTTACTCAATAACTTCTTCATTTCAGATGAAAAATGTCTGCCATAACTTACTGCCTAGTTTCAGGGAACACTCACAGCTAATGTAATTACAAGTTAGATATCCACAAAAAGTGAGTAAAGTTTGACTCAAGCTGCAGAAATAAAAATATTTAGTTAAAAATTTCAGTTAGATCAAAATAATGAAAGTATATCTTGGCAAAACGAATTAAATAATAATAATAAAAAAACCCACCTCAAAATAACGAGCCAAAGAAAAACAAACAACCTCCAAAAAAAACAAACCCAACCAAAAAGACCTACAAACAAACAAACAAATCAAAACGCCCACCTATTTCAGTTAATTTCACATTATCTTGATTAGATTTAGAAACATAGAAATGTCTGGGTTGGAAGGGACCTCCAGAGGTCATCTGGTCCAACCCCCCTGCTGAGAACAGGGACATCCTCAACTAGTGCAGGTTGCTCAGAGCTTTGTCAAGCCCCACCTTGAATGTCTCCAGGGATGGAGCCTCAACAACCACCCCAGGCAACCTGTTCCAGTGCTTCACCAGTCTTGTGGTAAAGAACTTCCTCCTTATTTCTAATCTAAATCCACTCCTTTCTAATTTAAAGCCATTACCCCTCGACTTTGTAAACAGGCCCTCTCCAGTCTTTTTGTAAGCTCCCTTCAGGTACTGGAAGGTGGTTATTAATTAGGTCTCCCCGGAGCCTTCTCTTCTCCAGGCTGAACAATCCCAGCTCCCTCAGCCTGTCCTTATAGGAGAGGTGTTCCATCCACATGGAATTTTTCTGTTGCCTGTTTAAATGTAGGGCTTTCTTCAACAAAAGTGACATTTTAAGAAGGAAGAATTTGCAAAATTTCATTAGAAATGCCAAAATGAAATGTTATGGCATTACAAAAATTAAGAAGTTAATTGAAAAGAGATGTAAGTAAAATATTTTGACTTTAAAAAAAGTCTCTTTGCCAATATTATTCACTTGAGTTGATAATCCTTTATGCGGATGTCCTGATTTCAGCTGGAATAAATTGAATTTTCTTCCTTGTATGTGGTAGGGTGTGGTGTTTTGGATTTAGAATGAGAATTATATTGGTAATACACTGATGATTTAATTGTTGCTAAACAGTGTTTATGTAATGTCAAAGACTTTTCAGTTTCTCATACTGTCTTGCCAGTGGAAGCTGGGAACACAAAAGAAGCTGGGAGGAGACACAGCTAGGAGAGCTTACCCAAATGAGCCAAAGGTGTATTCCATGCTACATGATGTCATGTCCAGTATATAAACAGGAAGAACTTGTCACGGGGGCAACATGGCTCAGGGATTGGCTGGGTATCAGGCAGTTGGCAGTGAGCAATTGTACTGTGCCTTACTTTTTTTGAGTAGATATGTTGTTCATTTTGGTTTTTTTTTAACTTCCTTTTGTGTTATATTAGACTGTCTTTATCTCAACCCACGAGTTTTACTTTTTTTTATTGTTTTCTGATTCTCTCCCCATCCCGCTGGCGAGTGAGAGGAGTAAGTGAGCAGCTGCATGGTGCTTAATTGCTATCTGAAGTTAAACCAGGACAGCAGAGAATTTACTATTCATAGAAAAAAGTGTCACTCAAACCTGTAAGAACACCTCCTAGGGAATAGACAGAGGCCCTATCTTTCTTTTTTTGTTAGTTTTCTTCTTGCTAGCCCCTGTTTTTTCACACTTATTTCAGTGAATTCTACAAATCCCAGTCTTATCTGCCTAATTTACCAATCTGTCAGCAGTGTTAATACTTAACTTGGAGATGATAAAACACTTGGCAAAAGTGTATTTAAAAATGTCTGTATCATTCCCATTTCATTTCTAGTTAACTTTCTCTGAAATAAGACAAACGTTGCATTTCATTGAGTTAATAATTAAAAAATATTCAGCCAATGCAAGAATTAAAGTTATGTGAATTTATAGTACTGAGAGTTTTGTCCACAATTTCTGCTGTGAGAAGGCAACCTTTGAAATAAATATGGACATTCCCACGCTTGTCCCTGAAATGAAAATGTTGCTATTCAAGTGGCAATCATTTTCAAATCTTCCTCTTTTTTAACAGTCAGCATTTGGAAGGCTGGGCCTAAATTTTTTGTAGAGCATTTCTTGAAATAATCCATTCTCCTTTTGATTCACTGGGTGTTGGAGAATTCTGTGTGGAGGATGACATTTTGTTTTTCTCAATAGCTAACAGATTTTTATTCACATATTATTCTTGTGAACTTTCAGTTCCTTGTCCTCATGGAATGAACTGCCACTCACATTTTTTAAATGACACTTTATAATAGACTCATTCTCTCCTTAGGTGAACTGGTCTATTTCTCACACTGCCTGGTGCATTATAAGAATATAACCCTTTTCTTGTAGCTACATGCCATTTAACCTTCACAAAACTCTTAGTTCCCTGGTTTCTCTTAGCAAGAAAATTCATTACTTTCTCCCTATGGAAGACTGTTGCACTACCCCGGTGACTTTATAAATTAGTTTTTACTTAGCTTTAGATCAGAGTATGTTATAGATATGTATCCAGTTCCAAGAAGATTATCAGATAATTTTGATGCCCTAATAAAATAGGCTTAGTGTGTGGTCAGGTGAGTTTTTGAATTATTACTTTCCTTTTGTGAATGATGTATAATAATATCTAAGCAGTAAATATCTTCAAGATAAAAGAAATGCCTACACTGTTTATATAATCCACCTCCTTTTCCTAGGCTATTCTAACACACTTGCAAGGAGAAAGCATGTGTTACTCTTATTTCCAGAATTTGTTCTCTATGGTGAAAGTTTTGATACAGACAATATACCAATATCATTAGATTTATGATAACAAATGTGTTCTATTGTGCAGTCATGGTGTAGACTGAGTGCTTAATAAACAAGTTCATCAGTTACATAGCTATAAACAGGCTATTAGTATCTTCATAATATAAGGTGTTAACAAAAGTTATAAATTAATCTTAATCATTACATTTAAATGATGAGAACATAAATAGATGAGAAACTAATGGGAACTAGAATAAAAGGAAGTTAAATACTAAAAAGGAACATTGAAAACTTCGTCTGTCCATGTTAGACTTTCACCTTAGTCATTTACAGAATAGGGTGGGAAGTTATCCTTCCTCCTTCAAAAAACACCTTTCAAGAACATGAACATATTTCTCAGGTACTGTTCTTATAGAAAAGTGATAATTTCCTCTAGGCACCATACTGATTTGTTTATGGTGCTGCCAGGGAGGGGCAAGGAAAAAGGAAAGGTTGCCTTCTCATCATCAGTCCTAGCAACAACCTGAAATATGCTTAGGTAGTGCTGCCTAGTGCTGTCCAGACCAAATATTCAGGTATGGGAGCTTCTCCAAGGTTTGGCTTCCATCACACCAATGTTTAGGCTAAAGGAAAATTGGAGAAATACTACATCTTGAAAGGATTTTTACAGCAACATGAGGAGATGTTGTATATCTTGCCAAACAAACAAACAAAAAATATTTTATATAATTTCTAGGAGAATATGAAAAGGCATCTGCATGGCAGTATAATGTCCAATGAATCATATGGATTTTCAGTAATTCACAGACAAAATACATTATTATTAGGTTAGATGACCTGGGGATATTTGGGATCCTTAGAGTCAGGCAGCAGCTAAAGTTTTTTTGAGATCTGAAATTTTGGACTAAGGTACATGCACCCATTTTTGATTCTAATCTTTTAGCTGTATATATATGAGTCCTGCCACCGTGACTCCAGATCTTGGCAGAGATCCACTGATCTGAATTCACTTGGGTAAAAACATTAAATCAACAAATACCTAGTATTTTTCAGGAATATGGAGAGGGCAGCAGAAATAGCTAAAAGTAATAAAAGCAGACCGTTAGGCATGTTACACCTAGAGGGCTTCAGATTTGAGTTCTCCAGTTGACAGCATCAGGTATATTTCTTTTCCAATCTTGCCCAAAAAATGCTGGAGTCATAGAGAATATAGATAACTTGTTAGGACTGGTTCAGTGGATTTTAAATCACTTGTAGTCAACAAGATGCTCAAGTTTAGAATCTTCACTGAATTAATATTTCCACTGAAGGTAATTTGAATCCCTGGTGTGTCTATTATTAATGTGAGATGTGTAACTGATCTCATTCATGCCAAAAGGTGTATTTTTCAGGTTTTTGAAATTCTACTAGCTTCTGTGGGACTATGCACCTGCTTAAAATTAAGCACATGCTTCTGTGCTTTGCTGGATTTGAGCTTTGGCTTCAGTAAAAGCTTAAAGACTGACAATAATAATAACAATAAAACTGCTATAATTAAGACAGTGACACTAAGATGGTTACCGCTGTGGCTACACTGAGCTATATATACTGTAACATAGAGCATAGTAACAGTAATTACACACTTCACTAGTTTTTATTGTAATGTATGCTATAGTGTAACTTAATTTCCATCTTGTGCATATTAACCCAAGATACATTTGGAGTGTTTACTACCTGGGTTGTTTTAACAGAAATGAGGATTATGTGTTTAATGTGCATGTAGAATAAAAATAACATTTGCATTACTTATATGGATCCAAGAGTTATAATGAAGCCTTGCATCTTCTAACAACAGGACTTTAGAATATTAACCTATTAGTACAGCCTGCTTTGAGACAGTATTCAAGCAAAATTTTAACTTTACAACCCTACAGCTTTGAGATCCTAAAATATTGCTTTTGTTGTCAGACTCCTTCAGGCAAGAACTCATTACATTCAGTCTAATCAATGTATATAATTGCAAGGCAAACAATGCTGAGCAACAGCATTGTCAAATGAAACCCAATTTCACATACTGTAACTAGTTAGGTACTTGAGTGTTTCAGCAATTTACGTTATGTGGGGCACCCAAGCAACTTGGCTGTATTTAAGAGAATATCATTGCTATAGCCCCCTTTTCCATCTGTGGGTTTTATAACTCAGCTGTTTTAATTTGCTTTGGGCTGAGCAAAGGTGGTATACAAGCTTTTCAGCCAGATGCTGTCAATTCTTCTTCCCTTATATACTGCAAAATTAAAACACCGTGGGTTGGGCTGCTTTTGAACAGTTTTTCCTTCTAGAATAGGAATAGATCTTTGTTTCATTTATACCCATCAAATGAAAAACCTGCACTCATTTTTCACACTAATGTTGTGAAACTCAGCCTTCCTACTTAGTAGTAGTGTGCAAAACTTAGGATGCTAAAACATGTAAACTGAGCTCTGTCCTGATACCAGTAATGGTAGCTGAGTTTCCAGATGAGTTTGACTCACTGTCAGCTACAAAAAAAAACAAAAACAAAAACAAAAACAAA
>JANHFX010027853.1:69058-110010 GCA_027560015.1 Chloroceryle amazona
ACGTCACTTCCGTCTGCTTGCTTCATAACTAAGCGCTGCTGGCTATCAGGCTGTCAGGAGAGGGGTCCTAGCTTCCCATACATCGCGATATCTTCCGGCCGCCAGGCCCTAGCCAGCAACACTTTCCTCAAGTCAATTATTTGCAGAAAAGGCACTGACTAGGTACTTAAAAGTTCTGAAGGCCTTTAATGACAGACACCTCTATTTAACTGTTTCAACAGAGAATCTGAAATATCTGGATTTATTCAGCGTAACAAATAAATTACCTGCCAATGGCCTGAAGAGGATGCTTGTGGACTATGTCTATTAGGGTAGCTTTTTATTTCTTTAAGACTAGTTTCAAACCTTATTCTGACCTTTAATAAGGTATCTGCAATAAAAACACCTCATCCATTTTTGCTTAATGTGTGCTGTATGGTTCAGATAAGAAACAACTCGCATTGCTTAGAATCATTCAGGCTGCTATTATCATGTATATATTGAATCATGCATCCTGATCCACAGTTCTCACTGAAAAAACTCTTTAGATGCCTCAGGTAAACAGGGTTTTGCTTCATAATCAGCTCAATTTTTTGAAGTATTTTCTAAAGTGAAATGGATGTATTTCACTGATGCTGGACAGAAGAAGTTTAGAATTTAGTGTAAAAAGAAAATTAGAAATATATAATCATTTTAATGATTTAATGATCAGTCATTTTTAACATTCTCCTCGAGAAATAAGTAGCTGTAATAATGGGTTAGAACTAATTCACAGTCTACTTTGTTCACTGTATTTGCCTCGAAAGAAAACCATTCATTCCATTTTTCCCTATCTAGAGATTTCTGCAGAGTGTGATGTCTCATCTTAAAAATTAGAGGCTAGGTTTAGATTTGTTGCACCTGCCTTTATATGGCTAAGTTGTAGTATAAATGGATATGTCTGTGCAAGTCACTTTGTGTCTCCTGTGGTCAATTGAGACATGTAAATATTTTTAGGGAAGAATTAATTTGACCAAATGTAGACACCTCCTTTAGGATGAAATGAATTTTACCTTGGCAATACTTAATTAATTGATTATAAGAGGAAGATGGTATGACTAATTTCGATAGGGATCTATACATTTGGTCAGGCAAGTTACACAGTGTTACAGAAGGATAGAAAAATTTTATACAATCCTAGAAGAACTTTGTGATTTCAGTATTTTTCCTTTGCTAAATGGGTTAAAAATAAAAATCAAAGTTCAGAAAATGTGCATACTTTAGGGAAAACAAAAACAGTGATCACATAAATGACTTAGATACTCCCCTTTTTCCCTTTCTCTTTTTTTTTTTTTTTTTTAGTATACAGTAATATCAATTTTCTATTAAAGAAAATGTGACCTTCGTCCATACATAAAAATAGTATAAAACTAGAAAACACATGGAATTAAAGATTCTGGATATTAGTCATTTCTAATATTAAAGTAATTTTTCTTTTCCTGGCAGCTTCACAGGTCTTGTTTCTAGAGTTGAGGTGAATATTAAATTCGGTTTCAATCTGACAAGCTTTTGCTTATTCAAAAGGATTGCTACAGTATTACTCTGGGAACAAGATTGTCTTGAAAACTAAATAACTATTTTCGGTAATAATAGAATTTGCAGTCTGATTTGCACATTGAAACCACAGCACTACCAACTTCACAAAGGAAAATTCGAATATCCAGAAATAATATGCAGAGTTATAGTTGTGTAGTGTTACCAGATAAAGTGTTCCCACAAGTGACACCTAACATTCAGGCAGTGAGAATGAATAACTCTTTGGTCAATGACCAACCCATAGGATCATTGCTCAGAGGTACCTGTTGGAAACTACATCACTGTGGAGAAACTCCAGCTGATGTCAGCCAGACCATGTTCTCCCTGCCCCCTCCTAGCACGTTCCAGATAGTGTCCTTTGGAGCATTTTGGTTTTCTTTTGGCTCTGACACATATTATTTTCTGGGCTCTGCTTATCTCTCTCAGTTTAAAGGGACAAAAGGAATGAAAAAGGTTACATCAGAACTCATCAGAGCAGTGCTTTTGCAGCATTATGTTATGTGCCTTGTGCATTACAAGGGTACAGAGAAGAAACTGAGGATAGGGCTGGCTCAAATGCTATTAGGAAAATGTTAACTATTGGAGAAAAACAACAATGATGTTACACACTTCCATGATGTTGATTTGGAGTGAATGTCATGATGATCTTGTCAGTGTGTCTTGTTTTGTTCTTGGGATTGGCTGGCTTCAGAAGGAAACCAAAGACTGAACTATAATGTACTCAAATTGGGGATTTGAGGAAATAGACCTCTGAAGTATGGCAGGAGCAAGCCAAAGTGATGAATCTGTTTGTCAGTTAGCTTCAAGTGATGCTACATCAAAGCTGTTTGAAAACGTTTCTGGTCTGGGATTGTCCCACTGTGCGTGGAAGTCCCCTCTGGCCGCTGTCCCTAACTCTCAATTCACCCATTCAACAGAAAGCCCCTGGAGAATAAAGCAGAACATGGATGAGTGTGATGTAGCTGTAGTGATCAGAAGAAATGGTTCAGACAGTTATAGATATCAACAAGAGCAAGGAAAACAGGGCAACCAGAAGATAAAGTCTGAGTCACAGGAGCCCTATGGGGCTGTTGTACTAGTGGGTGTGCCACTGCTTACTGCTCAGCTTTTCTGTCACCTGTAGAAGCTGATGGAAGTGGAAGGCAGGATAATGTAGAATATTTGCTTCTTTGCCAGGCTGCATTATCCCAGAGAAATGCAGAGGGTGAGTGATACTCTTGCACCACACTTCCTTTACCTTTCTCTGTTGAGATCCACCTTAAGAAAAAATAGAGAAGAGAAAATTAATGAATGAAGTAACCAAACACCTCAGGCCTGAAACAGTGGAAATGGGGAGGTCAGATGGGAAATGGCAACAAAAATACATGTTTTACTACAGAAGAACTCCAAGTTTTATATTAAAATGTCAAGTGAATGTACAACAAATACATACCATACACACAAACCCCCAAGCCATAAGGTAACTATTTCTGAAAATAGCCTAGGCTAGAGCACTCACATTTTTGAGTAATTTTTAGTTTAGGCAGTTAGAGGTGACCGACTGTGAAACTAATTATAGAAATTTGAGAAGCATTGACACTTGTATGAAAATGAAACATGAGTAATGTTGTCAGAGTGGACAAAAAAAGGTGAAGTGATCTTTTAACTTACCTGAGTGGAAGAAACAACCCCTTCATTTTGGGAAGATTAAATAACCTTGATAAGAGACCAGAGGCAATATGCTATTTTGAACAAAACACACACAAATAGATAAAATTGGGGAGCTTTAGAAGAGGCTCTTGACAAAGCAATTAGAATGTGTCCAGAAAAATGTGCTACCACTGACTCCATGGAGGATGGACAAGTCTTTAGCAGTGCTGGTGTTCTACAAGGCGATCCAAAATACTGTGGAAAAAGAAAAATATAAGATCAAAGGACAGAAAATGGTGGAAAATCATGCAGAGTTCAAAGTCAGAATCCCCACTAAATGACAGATAGAGATGCAAAGCACCTATGATTTTGAAAAGATGAAAGAACTGCAATAGATTACACTGCTTTGTGAGAGTTTGCAAGTGGAGGCAGAGTTTGCACAGCATGGACAAGGAAGATGCCAGCAGTATAATTAGTTCAGATGGGTTTTTTTTCAAAGCAAGAACAGACAAAACTGCAGAAGAAAATATCTAAGCTATCAACTAAAAAGTAAATGTATAATTTAATAATTCTATGTTGAACAAGGAGCACAGAGTTATACTCTATGACCATGTATAGGTAGCTGTGTTCTGGGTAGCATTTCTTCTGTTCCATGTTTGCAAAGATATGTGCTATACTGGGCAGTGTTACTGGAAGGCAATCATTCTTCCTTCCTCCACAGCAGTGGAACTTTGGATACATAAGCAGAGCCAAATGCTTCTAGAATAGTGCTTTTGGCACTGAGCAGAAAGCCACAAGCCCTATGATTAAAACTTTGTACTTTAGGGTACATACTCCCCAAAGGGAACATGAAAATTAAAAATATGGGTAAATGATGAGCTGGAAAAGTTACAAGTTACTCTATGTGTGTGTGTGTGCGTATACACTCATTTTCAAGTGGAAATAAGTTAAGCCTCTAGTCTCATCAGGGAATGAACTGACTGGGAATTCAGGGGTTCAAAGAAATTGATGATGAGTTAATTTATAAGAAATAAAAAACTCTCAGTAGAATCAGGAATAAAACTGACGGAACTTAAATGTCCCGCAGTTAATGAGTTTAAGAGCTGACAACATGAGTGTACTTAACAGTAGGAAGAAAAAAGAAAAAAAAGATACAGCCTTTCAACTTCTGTATGTACACTCAATATAAAAAAATGAATTTGCGCAGTTCACAATTAACATTCCCATTGGGACACACTGGCTCTGCCTATTTTTCTATTACATATGAGTTGTGACTCTTCCTCAAATCCAAATTCACCTTCTACTCAAGAAGTTTAAAAGTAAATATGGCAGCAGGTAGGATTAAGCTCATAGGGAGCCCCTAAATATCCTCCTCAGCTGACACAGGGATAAGTTGTTCTTCATGAGATGTGTGTTGATAAGGCACATGGAAGACAGGACAGGGGACACCCTAGTTCCTTTGCAGCTATTATGACCGTTGCTGTTCCAAGAGATGGGCTATACAGCTTTTGAACTCAGACATGGTTTATGGGGCTTCATGTATTTAAGACTGGTCTGAAGCTTTCTCTTCAGCTCATGGCATAGGCTCATTTACAGCTTCTTCACATTATAGTTTGATTTGCATTAAGAACCTGAAGGGTTTCACATGAAGAGGAAATGTGTTTTTTATGTGATGGTGTGGATGTATAGATGAAGTTATTAAGAAACCATGACTAATGGCTCTTACATCTCTGCAGTGACTGAGGCTCTGTTCTGGTGTAAAACAGTGAAGATTGTAAATCCTTGAAAGAAGGAAACAATGTGCCTCAGAGTAAAAGAAATAAATAAATAAGCCATTCCAAGACTTAGTATCTGGACATTAATGTGGCAGACATGCTTTAAGAAATATAAATTTTAAAAATTCACATGGGAAAAATAATTTAATTATTACACATGGAAGGAGGGACTCTGAGCTGTTCATTACCTCTCAGAAATGAAAATGTTGTTATCATAACAAATATTCCTTTGAAAATATCAACTTTCCTTAATGATCAAAACTGATTTGGAAATGCTAGCAATTATTAGAGTAGAACAGATAACAAAACAGAGAGTATATGATGACATATAAGCTGTTGTATAATGTCAATTGTCAATGTCATTAATATTATAATGTATACTGACACTAGGTAACGGCATGTCCCTATATAGTTCTGGTTTGTGGTCTGGTTTTTCCTCTGAAGATTTATACCGAATTTCATAAAATAGTAACAAAGCTGTTAAAAAGGGTTGAGCAGCTAACTAAGCAAGCTTGAAGATAATTAAGTTTGGTCTTCAGCCTGGAAAAATAGAGTTGTCAGTGAGAGATCTGGGCGTGAGGTCAGTAAGCTTACAAACACCATAGAGAAGATTAGGTCCTCACTGTCTGTTCCAAGACAAAGCTGGAGTGAGCTGGACATCAAAACAAGATAGCAAGTAGCAGGTTGAAGGTGGTCTTCAAGGGAATGCAAAGATGTAGTGGAAATTCCTATGAGAGGATGCTAAAAGTTTATGTACATTCAAGGCACAGTTGGATAAATTCACAGAAGAGGAATTCCTTGGGATTCCAAAGTATAAATAAATCACTTCTGTTTCAGAAGGTGTTTGAGCTGAAAATTGAGTATCTCTAGGAGAATATTGTGAAGACATATCACATGAACCTTCTCTTTTAGATTTTTTTTTTTCTCAGATATCCAGTTCTGATCACTACTGAAGACAAAGTTCTGGGCTAGTTTGACCTTTGGTCTGATTCAAAATGGATTCTCTGTGTTCTTTAATATGCAAAGATGGATGGCATATAAGACTGACCTTCATTTGATTCCATCACCATGCAGTAAAAGAATACAGGATAGTGGGAGGAAGAGGAATGGGGAACAACCACTGCAAAGTGTAGATGTCTTCTTCTGAATTATTTGTTTAGATTCCCTTCATAGTCAGTGCAGATATAGTCAATTCCACCTAGGCAATTTAACTTCTGATAGAGCTGGTCAAAAATCATTGTCTATTTTAAGAGGAGATGTGTTTCAAATTTGACGGTTTGACTAGGTTGAGCTGATGGAAGCCAAGAGTGATATGTTCAGACAAACTTATATTGCAGATGACTCAGTCAATTGAACTTTGAGACTCCTAGACTGGCAAACTGAAAAGAAAAGCGTGCCTAACGTAGCTAAGATAACTTGGTAGTATGACTATGTAAAGTTGTTCAAAAAATAGAGTGTGCAGTTTTGTTCAAGTGAACAAAAAGTATAATTACACAGATGTCTGTCTTCTCTCACAGACATCCAGAGCTACGACAGTAAAAGTAAAATCTAGTTCTTAACACTCCTAAAGATTTTAGCTCATACTTGTTACTGCGATATGAGGTAACATGAGTATCAATACTTAGGACACTTGTAGTGGGAGAAGGGAGAATAACACTAATAAAAAAATCCAATATACTTAAAAAAAAACCCCAATCTTTAGCTTTGTTTTTTCTGCAACTTTAAAAGGATATTAATTATGACAGGCAGTCAGTGTGTTGGAAAAAAGGGCCTGGCGATTGTTTCCCTGCCTGAGGTTCAGGAATACAAAGGCTAAGTTGCAGTTATCTGTATACTGTGTGAAATTCTATTGTTAAGGATTTTTCGCTCAGCAGAGATATGGATTTGACTATGCTGCTTCACTGGGGCTTACATTATGTATGGTTAATCAGATCAAACTGAGAAAGCAGCAAGGCATGTTTCCTCCTCTTCAACAATACAGCACAGCACATTCAGGTCCATGGAGTAACATGACCTCCAACCCCCTTCTCCTTAGGAAGCATAAGCAACATGCAAACTTCACCTACAAATGGGTAGGTGGACAGAGGTAGTACAACCTATTTTATGAAAATTAAAGTATAAGTCAAATTATAAAATATTTCCATGTAATAGGAGGCATCTTTTGAGAAAAGGAGAGTAGGCTATTGCTGGCTTTGATTATGGGGATTACAGGGTACAAATAAGTGTCCAAAACCAAAATCATGGAGTTTTTTTAACTTGTTAAATCCCACTTATCTGAACAGTCTCAAAAATGAGGAGTAATGAATTTGTCATGGTTCTTTTGAAGGAGAGGAGTAAAGCTGTGTTGCAAATTATATTCTTTTTCCTTGAGAACTAAAAATAACACTGCTTCAAAACTTCAGTTCTTGAAAAGTATACTGCAACAGAAGATATAATCTCTTTTCAGGTATTCTGTGGGTGTTTGGTTTACTGGCTTTTGGTTAGAACAATCACAAAACTAAGGCTGCAAATCAGGAAAGGATCTATACTATTTGCCTGCCAGTGGAATAATGTGCCTAAATTATCACAAAGGGCCATGTCTGGTCATCAGTTACATCTTCATACCTAGTGAAGTTAAGTAAATAATTCCATACTAAATTAACATAATTTTGCATAGGAATAATATTTAGTTCATTGCTTTAGCTAGAAAAATTAGGTTGAAAAGAAGAGGAGGATAGATTAAAGTCATATGTGTGTGAAATTTTCACTATCTTCTCCAGAATAAAGGATTTTTAAACTATTATGTATTCCCTATAATTCTTTTCTATTCTTTTTCTGTTCAAGATAACACTGCTAATTCCATCTGATGTCAGTTTTATTTTTTAGTTTCTTGTCTTTAGAGTAACTGCTAATTTTCTGAACTCAGAACTTTTCATTCCATGGTTTCTTACTAATCTTATAACAGCTTTCAACGTCATATTTACATACTGATTTGTGATTTGGAGTTCTTATATTAGGCATAAATGTCAAGACCATGATTTTTTTTATGTTATAATCTACTAATCCTATGGGGATGCTTAACACAACACTAGTACTTCCTTTTATCCTCTTGTCTATTTGGGTATTTACCCACTGGAAAGCAGCCCCATGGAGAGGGACCTTGGCCTCCTGGTGGACAGTAAGTTCTCCATGGAACAGCAATGTGCCATTGTGGCCAAGGTCAATGGTATCCTGAGGCTCATAAAGAGGCATGTGGCCAGCAGGTGGAGGGAGGCTCTCCTCCCCCTCTACTCTGCAGTAGTGAGACCACATTTGGAATATTGCATTCAGTTCTGGGCTCCCCAGTTCAAGAGGGACAGGGAAATACTAAAGGGAGTCCAGTGGAGAGCTACAAAGATGATTAAGGGACTGGAAGATATCGCTCGTGAGGAAAGGCTGAAAGACCTAAGACTGTTTAGCCTGGAAAAGAGAAGACTGAGAGAGGATAATCTTAATGTTTACAAATCTCTGAAGGGTGGGTGTGAAGTAGAAGGGGCCAGGCTCTTTTCAGTTGTGCCCTGTGATAGGGCTGCCCAGGGAGGCTGTGTAATCTCCTTCTCTAGAGACTTTCAAGACCCATCTGGATCTGTTCCTGTGTGGCCTGCCCTAGGTGTTCCTGCATTGGCAGGAGGGTTGGAGTCGATGATCTCCAGGGATTCCTTCCAAACCCTACCATTCTACGTTTCTATGATTCTATGATTGATTCAATGAACAGGATCACTGTGTTGGCCCCAGGAGCATTACATTACTTACACTAATGGTAAAGGCATGTAATACCTGCTCTATTAACCTAGAAACATCTTTATGTAACTTTTCATAAGAATATAGCCATATTGGGTATTGATGTTGCTGTGGAGCATTCAAAATATATTTAATATTAAGCACAAGCACCACCTCTGCCTCCATTGTCCTTACATAAGTCTGTAAGGGAACCATTAAAAATCCATTAAGCTTGTTAGTTTGCACAGCTTTCAGGGAATCTTGCTGCAAGTTTTGCTATTTCGACACTTAAGGGTTTCTATTAAACACAGCAATCTTTGAGCTATAAGAGTTTACTGGAATGGCCCATTAAGTGAGAGTTTTCTAGGGGGGATTATGTCTGGGAGAAGAAGGGGAGATCAGAACTGTAATTATACAAATGGATTTTGCTTTCTGCATTTTGTTTTTAAGAGTAAAATGACTTCTGTTATCTCAAGAAGCCCAAAAGCAAAATGTTAAAGAGTAACTGGATGGTGTCATGATTAAAGCTTTTATAGGGGATTCAGGAAACTGGTTACGAGTTTTTGACTTTAGATTTCGGGGGAAAAAAAAATCACTTAAGAACTGGTCTGGAAATGCTGAATACCTAAAAATTTCTCTCTATTTAAACCAGCGCTGTAGCTCATGAGATTGCTTAGAATCAGTTATATTTTACTTCTGTAATACAGAGTTAATACTACTTCTTTTTATCCTCCTGCCTATTTGGGTATTAAACTTTTTAGGGTAGGGGCAGGCTCATTTATGACCTCTAGTTTCTCATAAGATTCTAAAAAAAATATTAATAAGGAAAAATAGCCATGTCTGGAAGATATTTCAATTGCTTCATTGGTATTCACACAGAAGACTGTCTTAAAATATCATTGGGTACTCATTTCAACAGCATATGCAGCTATACTTTTTTCTCTCTGGTCATTTATTCTTGTATTTTTGCATGAGTTTTTTTCATTGTCAATCATTGCTCTTGCATTGTGAAAGGATATTCATAAAGACTTATTGCAAGCTATTGTTAGGATAGATTGTTCCTCCATATGAGGTCTAGCATTTGAATTGTTTATTATTTCTGGGAAGGCATAAAATTCCTGAGATGGCATCAAGCTGCTCATGGGAATATGTGATACTTCACTGGAATAGTAAGGTTTCATGTACTTTTTGTTTGGAAAGCAGTAACTATCTTTAGCTTTAGCTTGCATAAAAATCCAGTTAACATTTTCCAGTTTAAAAAAGAAATACATTTATTTGTATTTGGTGTTTTCAAATAGTTGAATACTTCCATGTTTTGCCAAAGGAACTTGAGATTTGGCATGAGCACAGTCCTGAGGTCAGGAAGATGCCTTTTACTCTCCTCATGTCTTCAATCCATTTGGGTTTGGCTGAATCTTAAGCTGCCAAAAATCACTATTCCCCATCTGTGCTTTCCTCACTAGAGCTTGATAGAGGCTGTCTGCTAAAATCCATCAGCATCCTATCAGTCCTGCCCATGCACTAACCTAGCATCTTGTTTAAGTATGCCACAAAGATGAAGCTCCAGATGGGATCATGCAAAACTGGTTTCCTTCCAGCTGCTCTTTCCTCATTTAAACAATACTGTGGGTTCATATGGAAGGGAGATTGGGCTGATAATAGCAAGAGTGTAAGTTCAGGCTTTACATTTTTCATTAAGTTGCTTCTCTTAAATCTGTGCCTTTCTCACTTCCTATTATACCTCATCTAAGTGGCACAGTCTGGAAAGTAATCTTTAATGTGGATCAGCCAGGATGAAGCAATGCTATTCTGTCACAAGAATCCGCCAAGTCTTAACATAACTAGTCTTGAGCACTTTACTGTGTTGTCTATGCAATGAGACTGCTCATGCATAATAACGTCAAGTGCAAATTTCAAACCTTCAGGTTTGATCATCTTATTAAAAGGGGATTTTTTTTTCTAAAGAACAAAAGGCAGGCAGTGATTTATTATCTTTTCACATGCAATTGCTGTAGGCAAGCGAGAGACCTGAAGACCATTTAAAAGAGGACAGATTCATGCATGCTACTTTAATTTTCACATGTGCTGATTGTTGAATGCTTGATGTTGTAAATGCAGTAACACTGAATGGAAGCCTCACCTAAAATACAATATATCATAGATTTACCCATGCCTGCAACTGATTTTAAGTGTAATACGTTCCCCTGAATGGTGTCCTCTGACAATATTTTTGTAGCAGCACAGCCAACAAACAGACATATTCTGCTGAAGCGAAGCTGAATACAAAGAACTTTGAAGTAGTAAGGATTAGCAAAAAATATTTACATGTTCAAGGAAATACACATGATGACTTGGGAATCATTTGCATCCTTTTCTTCTTACTTCCATGAATGTAATTCCTGCTTGCGTGTAAACTTGTATCTTATTATATACTTTATTCAGTAAAAAGAAAGGAAACTCTATTTATTGGAATGGTTTCATTTCCTGTAGCATTCTGTGGTTCACTACATGGTTCTGGGAGCCTGATGGATCTGAGAAGCTATGATAATGGAGTTGACAGTGATGGATACTGGAAAAATCAAGAACTCCACGACTGATCAGAAGAGGGTGCTGTTATTCTGGTATGGTCGTGCTTCATCCCTGCCAGAACACAGACAATACCTCAGCAAGATTCTGGAGGATGCTGCCTTTCAGCACAGATGTAATATTAAGGACTTGGCTATTGGTAGTAGTAATTAAGAGACAATGGCACTTTTCACAGTTAGACAAAGATTTCCTGAATAAACCTGCATTTGTCCACTTGTGTTCTGCAGATAGAAGCTCCCCTACCAAATCAAATTATGGAATTCCTTCCTTTCCTACCCTGAAGCAAAATATTGTGTATTGTTGCTCTACACTACTGAACAGCTGTTCTTGTTCATCCTACAGGCAATTGCAAGTGAAAAGATAATAAATCATTGCTTTCCTAATCTCAAAAACATGTGTGTGTATTTCAGTCACAGGAACCATACTGTGTGAATACACACTGCTAAATAAAAGACTGCAAAGGAGCAAAGACAGTCTCTGACCCCTGGTGATTTATGATGCTTAATTGTTTTAACTCTCACCAAAAAGCCAAGATGTCTTTGCAGCCTCCAGAGACTACTCCTCCAAGGCAATGAGGATGAAACTGTATCAGGTTTGGTGCTCTCCACCCCACATCATCTTTCAGTACTATCCCCACAGCCTTTCCACCTTCAAATATCCACTGTCATGCAATGTCCTAGAGGTTATCTTTATTTTTAAATATTGTGCTGTGGGGCTGAAACAGACTTTACATTATTTTTGACACTTTGTACTGAAAAGCACATAAAATCAAAATTATATTTTGAGCCTACACAGGCAGCACTGGGGCCCAGAGGTGGTCTAGGAACAAGTGTTGTTAGTGGCTTTAGACACTGCCACTCTGCTCAAAAGTAAGTCAATTCTAATTGCTGTGGCAGTAAGCCAGTTACCACTGTCTTCTGACAGAGTAGCTACATCTACCCATTGGCCATTTCTATAACAACAAGTAAAATGGCCCAAGAATCACTCTGTAATAATAAAGCATAACTCACATCCATAAGGCTAAACTTCAAAAGGACAAGGGAACCCAGGAAACTACAGGCCAGTCAGCCTCACCTCCATCCTTAGAAAAGCTCATTCTGATGTCATCCCGAAGGATGTCAATAAAAAGAAGGTTATTGGCACCGGTCAGCATGAATTCACTAAGGGGAAATCATGCTTGACCAATCTGATATCCTTCTGTGATAGTGACTAGCCAGGTAGATGAGAGGAGAGCAGTGAATTTGTCTATCTTGACTTCAGGAAGGCTTTTGACATTGCCTCCCATAACATCCTCATAGCTAAGTTTGGGAAGCATGGGTTAGATGAGTGGACAGTGAGGTGGATTAAGAATTGACTGAAAAAAAATGCTCAGTATGTTGTGATTAGTAGTGCAGAATGCAATTGGAGGTCTGTAGCTAGTGGTGTTCCTCCAGGGTCAGTTCTTGGTCCAGTCTTGTTCAACGTATTCAACAATGACCTTGAAGAAGTGACAGAGTGTATCCTCAGCAAGTTTGCTGATGATGGAAAACTGGAAGGAGTGGCTGACACACCAGAAGGCTGTGCTGTCTTTCAGCAAGACCTGGACAGACTGCCAAGTTGGGTGGAGAGAAACTTAATGAAGTTCCACAAAGGAAAGTATAGGGTCCTGCACCTGAGGAGGAATAACCCCATGCACCAGGACAGGCTAACAATTGACCTGCTGGAAAGAAGTTCCATGGAGAAGGACCTTGGTGTCCTGGTGGACAAGGTTATCTAGAGGACAGCACTGTCCAAGAAAGTCAATGGTATCCTGGGGTGCCTTAAGAAGAGTGTGACCAGCAGGTTGTGGAAGGTTCTCCTTCACCTCTACTATGACCTGGTGAGGCCACATCTGGAGTATTGTGTCCAGTTTTGGGCATCTCTCCTGTGAGGAAAGGTTGAGAGACCTGGGTTGGTTTAGACTAGAGGAGAGAAGACTAAGAAGGAATCTTATCAATGCTTATAATATCTAAAGGGCAGGTGTCAAGAGGACGGGGCCAGACTATTTTCACTGGTGGCCAGCAGCAGGACAAGGGGCAACAGGCACAAACTGGAACACAGGAAGGTCCATCTGAACAGGAGGAAAAGCTTCTTTCCTGTGAGGCTCTCTGGAGCCTTCTTCCCTGGACACTTTCAAAACCCAGCTGGATGCAGTTCTGAGCAACATGCTGTAGGTGAACTTCCTTTGGTAGAGGGGTTGGACTGGACGATCTCCAGACATCCCTTCCAACCCCTACCATCCTGTGAATATTCACAGTATGTCACCATTCTGTGCCAAACTCAGATCCTGCGACAACTTTGAATATAAATGTGCTTGTTCATCCTACCTAAGATTAGCCTGTCCTGGATGAGGTTGAGATAACAAATTTGCAGGGTGTGTTGTATGGGCCTTAGCCCTCACCATATTTATTTTGCTAGTATATGTGTACTGTTAGTGAGTTAATGATCTCAGAATGGTCATACAAAAATAGATTTCTAGAAAAAAAACCTGTAGTGTTTGTTTTTTGTAATGCTATGATTATGTAGGTATTTGAAGAGAAATATAAAATAAGTTAACAAATATATGTGTGCTTCTTAATGGTATAACGTGTGGACTCATTCCTTATACTTTCCCTTTGCATCCTCAGTAGAGGCTGGCACCAGGTATTTCAGAATAAACAGTATAAAGCCTTCCAGAGAAATGCTACCAAAGCCTGGATGGGGTGAGTTTGTCTGAAGTCCAGTCTTACAAGCAGTTTTGTCAGCTCAGAAAGTGTTCTGATGTTTTTGCTGACTTTGCTGTTCATTGTCTGATTTAATACTTGTTATTATATCGGTACTTCTGTTATCTGTGTATATTTATAATTACTGTTTTAATTCTGCTAAGGTCTTAGACCCCTCTGACAACAGATTCTACTTAGTCTTAATCAATAATATGTTAGCTTGCTCTGTGAGTTTTTTAAAACATGAAACACAGTGACCTGCTCAAATTATCTACAAAAAGCCATGAAACATTTGGAAAAAGCTTATGTGAACTAAACAGAAATTTGACTTCAAACTATATTAAGATCCAACATGAGGAACTCAAAGTCAGCTTTCAGATTCACTTTATTTTGTTTACCTTATATCTTTTCCTGACTGCCCCTCATGTAAAAAAAAATCCTTATATTCAAGCTTTACCACACAAAGTTCCACTTAATTCTCCATGACTGTTCCTTCTGCTTTATTCAATGTAGATGGAATTTAAGGTGAAAAAGCTTGAATTAATTAATATTTACTAATTGACTTTGTAACAGAATCCATGCTAGCATAGTGGTGTCATATGACTTAAACGTGAATTTACATCCTGTAAAAAAGTTCCTGATGAAGGCACAACCTTCACTGCCACCTGCTATCATTCTGAATAGTGTTGAACAAGGATACCCCTCAACAGTGAGAACACAAGCTAACCTCTTGTAGATGGAATGTTTACCCTACTATTTTAATTTAAGAGTCCATTCACCACACTTTGGTTCTCACAAAGGGAATCAGCTTAATCATTTTGGATTAAATGAAACTGAAATGGGCTTTAGATTAAGGTGAACACAGTCCACAGGCAGACTACAGCCATTCCAAATAAAACTCCCCGAAACCCCCTGTATGGTGTAGATGTTGGTCCTCAGCACCAGCTGTCTCATTCAACATGCACATGCTTGTTTGTGCTGCATTGAAAATGTAGGCATAGCCATAGGGTGATTAAGGTTGATTGGAAAATAAAGGGGAAAAAAAAAAAAAAAAAAGGAAAATAAATTGATGTAAAGAAAGGCTTTACTTGGGAATGACATGAAATAGTCCCCAGAGCGTTCAGTTTAATAGCAGTTATTTTAGAAATCAAGAGGAAGAAACTTGCCTGACAGGCATCTTCTAAACATCCCCAGCTTCTTGAAATCTCATATATTTGGCTATGGGTTGGTTTTACTGAAGAGAACAGACTATGAAACTTCATGTCACTGAGGCAGCCAAGCAGGGAGATTGCCCCTAATCCAGAAATCCCAGGGCTTTCAGAAACTGCAGCCCGGGTTCAGTCACAGAGTGGGTTGTCTTTGTATAAAGAACCCTTGGACTATTCCTGTCACTGAGAATTTCTGGGATTTGCACTGAATCAAAACTAAAATAAGTTTTGAATATCAAAACCTGATGATATAATTAAATCCTCTGTGAAGCAGAACTACCTTTCCTCTAGCAGTTCTAATTTAAAAAATTGTGAATAGGAATAATTATTTTAATTCAGGTCAGACATAGTATTAGTAGGGCTGTGCAAAGAAAAATACCCCATCTATAGCAAGTTCTGCTTGTGTTTCAGTTTCACAAGAATGATATTCAAATACTAATTTGAAAGATTCCCACTCCTCCAAAACAGTATAAAAATATCTGATAGACAATTTAAGCTATTCTTTCCAGATCTCCTCACAAACACATGAGCTCTGCAAAGCCTTTTGTCTCAGCTGGAAGATGCTTCTGTTTGCTCTACCTCAGGTCGAAGCTGATTGCCTCTCCAAAGTGTCTGATCTCTGTATATTAGAAAAAGAATAGGTTTGAAAGATGCTTACAATTCATATAATTTCAATTACTTTACTTTCTTTCATCCAATATTCTAGATAAACAAATAAATGAGGGAATCATTTCAGTGACTATATCATTTTAATTGTCTACTCAGTATGCACAAAACCAAACCTATTTTTCTATAACACTATTCTTTTTCTTATAAATTGTAAAGCAGAAAGATCTGCACATTTCTTTTTCAAATTCTGCACGCACTTCAGACAAACTGGGCTGCTTTAAGGGATATAATGAAAGTATATCGTTTTCTAAATATACCCTAAAACAAAACAAAAAAACCCTCAAGCATTAAAAATGATAAAATTAATTCCCAAATTTGGAACACTTAACTCTGGGGAAAAAACAGTTTTCTTTTCTTTTCTGCACATTTTCTATCAATAGAATTGACAGAAATTGGAATTGTTTCAACCACATTCAATCAGATGTTAGATTTTGACCAACACAGATTTCTGTGAAAACTTTGAGTTCCCTGTAATACATCTAATGGTTCAGAATCATTTCCAACAGGTTTTGTGGGCCTACAAAAAACATCCCAAGATAAATCACTAGGCCAGTTGGGTGATTCTAATGTTACGATATTGATGCCATCTGTGTTATGAAGTTTTTCAGACACTTAAATCATTACCACAGCTCCATTATGGGAGAGGTATAAGCAAGCAGGAGGACAGAAACAATACCTGACTCAGAGAGCTGATAAATCTTCCTATCTCCTTCCCACATATGCACTCTGATGTGGCTTAAAAGATGTGTTTCTCTGACTCTCAAAGGTAGTAATGATTAATGACTCTAAATAACAGGCACATTGTTTGCCACATACTTAGACTTCTAAAATGTGAATTAAATCCCCTCTGGTTATTAGAATTACCTGTTGAAGAGAGAAAAACAACAACAACAACAACAACAACAAAACACAAAACAACACACAGAAAATCCAACCCCTCCCTGTTTTCCCTTATTTGGAATTCAGTTAGATTTAGGGGGTTAAATCTATTCAGTTTTAAAAGAAAAAGAAAACAGGATTTGATTGTTCATGACATTTTGTTCAGAATCAATCATTGTCAGGTCAGGTTAGACTGATTTACTATGAGCCTGCCATAGAAAAGATTTGCCACAAATGGCAAGGCTCTGAGCTGTTTCCACCGCACTGAACATAATGATGGATTTATCATTGCAATCAAGATGGTAAAACAGCATGGTCCCTAGAGTCGTGCACCAGGCAAATTGATCACAAAAGCCCTGAAGTTATATAAGGGCTTTGTTTATCTGGTCTCGGTCTGCAAGAGTAGTAATCCAACTTAAGACACTCTGATCTTTACAGAAGTTTGGACAGGTTTTATTTCCTAAACCAGTATATAGTAGAATTGTCTCTACTAAGGAGTAAAATAACCACCCATAAATACATGCATACATAATTTTTAAATAAAAGGTAGTCCAACTTAAACAGAAATAATAAATACTGTTAGTATCGATATTATGATCTGGCAGTATTGTCTTAATCTGTAATTGAATGAATATGCTGTAATAGTTTAGTGAAAAGGTGAATAATATGGGAAGACGAACATTTGATTTAATACATTACCTTTTCATTACAGACATTATTTCTTAATTCAACCAGAAATGTCTCTGCTAAGATCTCAGGTCCAAATAATTTAAAGCTAAAGGGAAATATTACCCCCTCTGCAATAGTACAGGGACAAACCGGGGCTTTTGCCTATGCAGAAAAATGAAGTCAGTTTGTTGCTTGCTTTACTGAAATGATGCTTCAAAGATGAGAAAGTATTATTACTTCTCTGTCTCATGGAGAGCAAGATTTGGAGAGTGGAAGTGGTGCTATGGATAAAGAAGGCAAAATACCAAAGGCAACATCTTGGAAGGCTCTATCCTGTGACTCGGCCCTGCACACTACTGCTCATTTTCCTGAAATTCCTGGACCCATAGACAAAGATCATGAAATAGAACCTGAGAAAGGGATCTGTCCAGTGGGATGATGACATGTTTTTCATTGAGGACCTGAAGGCCATTATTTAGTGGGGTGATGCAGGAATACCAAATGTTCCAGAGCTGACACTTTTTCCATGTGAAGACAAAGCCTTAAAACCATTCTTCAGCCATGTGCCAGAGACTTGCAGAAACTCTAATTTTGTCCTGCATTCAGCCAAGGAACACACCAGCTTTTTATTTTTACATAAAACATGTCTGGGTGCTCTTTGTCACTGGGCTGGATCTAAAAGATAAAAATTGAATGAAGAAGTCAGCATTGGTATATTTGTAAATCAGTGAAGAACTTGGGAGCATTGTATGCATTCTAGAGGCAGAATTAAGCTTGACTCAGGGGATGCATTTTCCTATTTATTTGACAGAATCTATAATGATATGAACCAATGAACGTAGATTAGTATCTCTATCAAATTTTGAATTTAAATTAAGTTGATTAAAGAGTTTTCTATTTTGAAGCATGAGTGTGTCTTTACAATGATTGCATAACTGGTAAAAGGATGTATTGCACATTATTGATTCACTTGGGGTATGAATATGATGCAAGCTATAGTTCATGGGCAAGAATGATTATAAAATGGCTATACATATTTAAAAATAGAATAGCAAACCACCTAGAAAATAAAAAAAAAGTTTCATTTGGAGACCTGCTGGATTCTTCAGAAATTCATATGTGCACTTCTCACTTTTCACCTAAGTGTTCTGTTCAAAGCACTTTCACACAGACATTGGCAGCACTGTTTGACAGAAAATGCATTTAGGCAAATTTGCTGTCAACTTAGTCTTCAAGGTGTGCAGCTAGACATATAGTAGGAATATATAAAGTGGAATCAAAGTAGACCTGTTTTGTATTATTTTGACAAAGTTTTTATTGTGTAAAAACAGTGACTTAATGAAATAATAATAATAATAGTAAAAAGTAATGCTTTTAACCCAAAATTCCTATTAGTAACGTAGAATAGAATATTACAAGCCCATCTTTTCATTAGACTAATTTTTATTTGGAGGTACTTCTCTTGCTTTAACAAAAAATATAAAAAGTTCTGTGTTCAAACATAAAATCTTGAATTTTTTCAGAAAGGTGAGTTCTACCATTTTACCAAAAGCCTAATAAATAGGATGTGCTCCTTATTTACAGTGAAGTCAGTGTAGATACAGACCATTTGTGAAGATCTAACTACCTTCTAGAAGTCTGTTGCTTTCTAAAAGAGATGGACTGAGCTCTGCTGTTTCAAGGTCTCTCTACCCTTGGCTGTTAATCTGCATCAGCATGAAAAGGCTGCCCACCTGCCATTGGCCTTTCCTCTTGTGACACCAAAACATGGCTGAGAGAAATGTGGCCATAAGCAAATGTCTACAACTGTGTTTCTCCACAGTTCACAAGACAGAATTGAAGTAGGTTGTTAGACTGTATTTTCTGATTTTTTGGTGATGCTGATATTTCAAAATGGTAACTTTCATAAGAGAGTTTTGGGTAGTGAAAATACCCCCAACGAGAACAACCATATCTTCAGTAAGCCTAATGGAAGCCTGATGTAGACAATAACATCAGATATGCTGATACAGATATGTGTAAGTCACTAGTCAAAATGACCAGAGAAGTTACTTGAAGTGGATCAGAAAGACATCTTTCTTCTTTTGCGGTATTTTAACTGGTGTCAGTAAAGATACTAATAAAGCTGATTTCTACTGTGACTCCAGTCTTTCTGGAGGGCCAGTTTATTTGGTCTCCGGTCTGAGTTCAAAACAGATTCCACACCTGATTCACAAAAAAAAATATAATAGATGAAGCCCCTCATAATTTAATGTTTTGAACATATATTTGTGGAATAAATCATTTGAGGGGCTTGGAATAATCCTTCAAAAGTTTAATACAAATTATTTTAGGATTCATATCAACTTTAGCATCTCTCTGATAAAGTATCCTGGGACATTATCATTAACCATGCACATTAAGACAAAAAAATGAAAAAATAAAAAAAAAATAACAGACATCTGCGTGGATGAATGGCTAACCTTTTACCTTCAACTAGACTTGACCACACAGCCTAGTCTTCATCCTCATAGAAATGTAAGGAATGTAAGGATAATAAAAACAAACAAACAAACAAACAAACAAAAAAAACAAAACACACCTGACCATATTCCTAATATCCCTCATGCAAATCAATTGCTTTCCTAAAGAACCCTACCATTTTTGAGTTAGTGAAATTACTGATGTAAATTCTCTCCTGGATCATTTTTCTCTGTTGTTTTGGCAAGACTTGTCCAATGCACAGAAAAGAGTATGGCTGACATCTGGTGTGGTAAGGCAATGAATGTGGTCACTAGGAAGCGTGTGACCTTAAATTTTCTGGGACAGCTAAATACTAATGCTTTTGAACCCCAGGCTGTTCTCTTAGTTGAGCAGATCAAGTATATAACATTTTATATATATATAATATTCCTATATATTACCATTACACTATACTTCTGCTATTTTCTTTATCAAACACAGCTGTTACTTTGAAACTTCTTTTGTCCCTCATTTCTTTCTTTTCTTGTCTCTCCCACTTTCTTTGGAGGTTAATGGGATGTAGCTCATCAGTGATCTCAGGTCAAACCATTTGGCCATCCCTATCCAGAAGTCATCTAATGAGTGAACTAGCTCTTGATGTTGGCAACCATAGGTCAATCTGATTTTGTATTAACTTGAAGAAGGTCAAATGGTCTCTAAATTTGATAAATATCCCATTTCTTGAACTGCAGATGGAGAGCATAGACAAGGTTAATACAATAGTGGACTTGTGGAGTCACAAAAATAGGTACTACAGCTTAATTTGCACAGGACATAACTTAGACTCAGCTTGAGATCCAGAAACTAATTCCTATGTATCCCAGTTAAATAAGAACAAATAACGTCAGAGTGTATTTGATAAATTTAGCTTCATTCAGTACATGAACAGTCCCTGAACAGCCTGATATTTTTAGGCTGCATTTCTCATTATCTTCCTCAGAAATTATTGTTGCAATTTTTAATTTGTGCCTTTATTTTTTTAATGAATTAACCATTAAAAAATGAAAACAGAAAAATCTTATTTTAATCTAATAAGCTAGATAAATATGACATAGTTTCTCTTTACAAGACTGGACAAGCATGAAAAGTTTTGCTGCTTATGCTTTTCTAACCTACTTTATGTGTATTTACAGCAGAGATGGAGTTATGATATGTCATAGGAATATCAGAATTGTGAATAAAAAAATCACTGAGAGAAAGCACTTAGGAGAATACTGGCAGAAGAAAAGGAAACCCAAAACAAGTAATGGGAAAAAAATAAAGACAAAACACTGTGACAGCAGAGTATCCTGAGGTCTGGATCTCAGCTGAAGAGTGTAGAGTTTGTCACTTACTGTTTTTTACAGCTAGAACAGTCTCACTGAATATGCAATACCTCCCTAGGTGTCATCTCAGTATCAAGTCTTCCTATGAAGTTTTTACATCTGTTTTCTGTAAATGTGCTACTAGTATAGTGCTGCAGCATAAAGGCTGAGATAAAGTGATCAGAAAACTTTGAACTTAACAGCACTGAATATATTTAGTTTTCAAGGAACATTGGTAAATATTTCAGTTTTAATTTCCAGCTATATCTACCTTTGGGTTGCAAGAATAACCCTCAGAATATGTTGGGCAATTCTATCCAAAAAGTCATTTGTTTGTTTGTTTTTTTTCCCCAGCAGATGTGTATAAAAGAAATAATGCTGCTTTTACTCAAAATTTTTGTAACTCACAGACAGTGTCTGTGACGTGCCTGTAGATTGCTGTCAGAACAGAACCTTTCACACAAACATTAAAGCTCCTTGGGAAATGAAATGTCCATTTTTTGATATATGAAGTTTAGTCTGCCAAAGAAAAGAGAAGGCCAGAATTATTTTGAGGGTATATTGATAACACGAAGTTTATTTATTATGACCTATTAATAATATATGTTCACTACTAACATCTCATTTGCATTTGCCTGTTAATTTGGCCACTTTAATGATCAGGTTTTTAAATGAGTAATAACATTTTCATTCTAATATCATGCTCATGCATCTACATGCAGTTACAAAGGCTACTTAGAGTGAGATTTAATCTGTATGAAAGAATTCAAATTCACAGCTGTAGAATTTCAACTAGCTGGTAACACTAGGCTTTGAAAAGTATGAAAATGGATGAAATCAGAAACATAATTATTGTTACTGATTATTACTATCATCTATATATGTCCTGTGGCATACAAATATATATTACTATCACAGGACATGTAGAAAATAACAGAAATGATCTGATCATGCCAAGCAAACCTTTTGATTAGAAAGGTACTTAGTGATCAATGTCTGCTTCATTTTTTATTGAAAGCTAAATTGGCATAAAATGGTAAAATATGTGATTTCCATCAAAATACAAGAATATTTTTTTATTTCATATACTGCTACTTCTGTTTCTTAGGAGATGCCTCCTGTCAGCTAATTCTGGATTCCAGTATCCTACATTACTTATGTCCACCTACTGAATGATGATGTCATAGTGTATCATGGGCAAGACATCTCACCAGGAATACGAGAGGACTTTGATTGAAAATGAGAACAGGGTACAGCAGTAGATCACTTCCCATGAAACAACTCAGTGGTGTCAAAATAGTTCATACTGTGGGTGGAATAGAACTTTCTTCAGCCATTCTTATGAAATCCAAAATATCCCACCAAATTCTCTTAAAGTAAATAAATAGATATTCTTTTTGAAGCAGACTATTCACACTTACTTGCATGCATTTGGGTGAATGCAAACACTCAAGTTCTATGCTACCTCGAACATGAAATGGCATGCAATCTGCCAAGCAGGTATTTTAAAGCAAAATGGATAGAATTTGTAATTTAAGAAGAGGAAAATAGATTCAGCACTGCAATTTAGGCGTCTTTTCCTTATACTGCTTTCTGTTTATCTGAACTTTTCTGTTCGCAGGTATTCCCTGTATACACAAACAGTGGGGCTGCATTCTCAGAACACTCTCAGTAGTACCTTTAGGCAAGTTTATTGCCTGAGGGCTTTAACTGAAAAATACCAGTTGACCAATACTTTTCAGGTAATAGGAAGAATTAATATCTTTAGTAGTATGGACATTTTGACAGTTTCTGAACAGATTGCCAAGTCCATAGAACTAAATTATCTTCTATAAAATACAATAGAAAAATTAATTGTCCACCACTCTCAAAAGGGCAAAATACTACTTGCATGATTTTAACATTCCCTTTCTGTTTCATACCAAGTGAATCTTGGTAAGTTTGAAATGACTTCAGCTTGACCTTGAAGTTCACAAGCTAGAACAATTATGTAACTACAGTCAAACTTAGAGTTACAACAAGAACAGTAACAAGCCCAGACATGACTAAGTGCAAAAGGATAAGTGCAGGAGAGCACTGCTCCATGGGCTGTTCTTCCAAGTTTTCTTTCTTCTTTTTGATTAATTGTCCTTCCAATTTCCTAAGGTATGGTAACCACCTCAAACATGTATTATGATATATACATGTGCAGTGAGCAAATGTAGCATGGTATCATATATTGTTCACAACATAAAAGTTAATTGTTCATAAACATTTTAATGAATGTGTTCCATGGGAACATGTTATAAGTACATGTTTAAATCTACTCCTGTTCAGCAAAGCACTTAACTCTACATACATCTGTACCTCAAGCAACATTTAAGCAAATTAAGCAGGATTTATGCAAATTAATATCACCAGGGTCCAGAATTACCAATCAAGTACCTGTGGTGAGGCAATGTAATATACCCCAGATGGGACCTTGACCTAGCAGGAATATATATCTTCTTATACCTGAGATATCTTGTTTAGCACTAGCTTTGACATTTTTCCATGAAACACCTTTATATCAAGAAGAGTTATCCTAAATCCCTCATTTAATCTGTCCCTTAAATGCAATTGGACTCAAATTAGCACTTTTCAAAATTATTAATTCCCAGGTCAAACCAAGTATCTAGGTTTTTAACTTTACATTCACTCACCTGAAATTAGTATATTATAGTGTGGTGTACAGCTATTGTTTTAGTCCTTATCTCAATTATTTTGCAGAGAAAAAGTGGATTGCTGAATTTAAGCCTTATATATTAGTAATTGGTTTTAGATGTCCAAAAGAGAAGATGAGTTTTTCTGATGAGCAATAATTATATTAGAAAGCCACATAACATTGCATCACATTCTTAACACATCACTCCTTCCAGTTCTAGAATACTTGGTGCTCATTGGTTGCTATTATTTTAGTTTGTCCTGCACTGTAGACAAAGTAGTACAAACCAGGCAGCTTTAAGAATGCCTTTTGTTGGGACTGTCAATGGTATGTTGCGTTAGTCTATTAGCAACTACTCTGCAGTTTGTCCCTTGGATAAATTTTCTTCATCATTAAAAACATACATCTTACCTCAAGTCTGAGCTTTGCTGAGTTCCACTTTCTGTTATTGCTTTGTCTGCTTTATTAAAAACCTTGTAATATCACCACTTTATCCATTTCTCAAATTTTGAAGAGCTAAGATTCAAAAGAAGACCTCTAGACCAATAATGGTTTTACAGAGTCATCCAGCCAAACCTTGGTAATGTATGCAAAGTCAGGAACCTCATCAACAATCACATCATGGATGGCAGTAACCTTTCTAGTCATTGACTTAACAATTAAATAGCATGAGTCAACATGTTGGGTCTCTGTCAATCAACAACATGTGCACTGAATAAGGTGAAGCTAATGGTACTGACATTATATACACCACAGTTTACTCAGGACCTTACTCTTCCTATTGCAGTTCTACTTCCATCTTTAGTTTATGAAGAGTAACATGCTCAGAGGATAAAGCTGTAGTTCCACCAAATTATCACAACCTTATCAACTCACAGGATGGGTACAGAATCTTCAGTGGATTTGCAAATAGGATTTATTTTCTGTAGGTGTAAATGCCTATGCTGAATGTTTACCACAGTATATGAGACATTTTTTTTTTCTACTCTTACAGCTTAAACCATTGTAGGGTAAAGAGAGTTGTTTTGTTACATTTTTACAGTTTGGCTATTTTGCAATAGAGAATGGAATTTTCCCTCTCTTCACAAGACAAAATCTAGATTATGGTCCACTAAAATGTTACCTTTTTAAGAATTTTCTAAGTGGAGTCATCAGTTGCTCTGATAGAGTTTCACAGCTATGTTCACTCCTTGATAAACAAACAAACAAACAAACAAAAACCACAAAGAAACAAGAACAACAAAAAAAGCCATCAAAACAAAATGGGCAAAGAATTAAATTCACTCCATTAAAACCATATTTTCTTTGTTTCAGTCTAGGTTTACAGTCTTGTGCAATATTTTGCTATATGATTTAGCAAATAAATCTAAAAAGTAGTTTGTAACTTTTGGAAACCATAAGATGAAGCTACACTTAAATTATCTGTCAGTTGAAATTTTAAGCTGCAATACTTATTCAAGATACAGGGGGAGGGGAAAACAGCTAAAATTTCTGTGATACAGAATTCTGATTGACACAACTTTTTTTTTGCCTACTGTAATAATTTGCCCTCATTGAGAAGGAAAATGAGATACTCCATTCTGAAACACTTGTTGGATATTACAGAGCTTACCTGATAGCAGATCTGCTCTTGAAAATCTCTGAAGGACAAATTTTAATGCATACACTTTAAGACTTCTTTTTTTTTAATTCTCTTATTCATTCTTCTTCATAGTTGATGACATGGGAATTATTTAGATATTACAGACACTACAATAACTTTTAGAATTTTATTAAACACATTTCAAGTAGTTTGGAGAAGATCTTGTACGAAAATAAAAAAAAATATATTCTAATTCTAATTCATTAGTAGTTAATCTAGTGTACTTAAAAAATAGAATAGCTGATGTGTAACTTGAGAACTCTCAAGGTATAGGGTCAGGACAGTCCACTAGACCTGTAACAGAATAACTCTGTTAACCCCTCTTGCTTCCCAAAGAGGAAGAGAAAGGGAATAAGGGAGAGAGATTTATTGATCAGAAACAAATGCATAACAGCTTTAATAAAAATAATAATAATAAAAATGGAATATATAGAAATATATACAAAGCCAGTATTGAACCCAGACTCCCTCTGGATGGTGATTATATCAGCGTCACCATTGGTGCTGTGCAACAGGCAGTGGAGACATTCCAGGATGAACTCACTGGCAGATGGGAACCTGATTCAGAAACACATGGATTGGGATCAAAGGCAGAATGGACAGAGTCCTCCTTGAATGCTGGCTGTTGAAGAAGAGAGCTTGACTCTCATGATCCCTCAGCTTTATACCAAATATCACATATATGGGATGGAATCCCTTGCTGGTCAGTTTAGGGTCACCTATCCTGTCTTCTCCCTGCAGGTGCAGCCTAGTAGTGCATGCATACAAAGTAGTGGTCTGCATACAAATCCTTGGTACTAATTCTAAACATCAAGTGTTATTATTGCCAGAACCAGACACTGCCTGCAAAATCATGCTGCTAGCTTCAGAAAGTGCAGTTTGAAGAACTTAGCTTAAAAATAAAATGACTGAACAGAATTAGTGTTGTTGTAATGAACCAAGATAAGAACAAAACTGAAAATTCGTTGGTTTTGAAAGGCTCTTTAATTTTCATCTTCAAATCATCTGTTTGTATCTACTAGAATTAGGAATGAGTTATACTTTACTCCTAAAACAGGTTTAGAATCATAGAGACTGTTTTAAAGATAACATTTTTAGATTAATTTCTCTAAAATTACTGGAATGAGTAGGCTCCACAAGGATCCAACATCCAGGCTACTTGAGAGCCTTCCCAGTATAATCAGCCTATGCAGATCTATTGACACAACCTAGATAGCATGGAATGATCAGACATCGAGGCAAGATGAAGCTCAAATCAGGCAGAGAGGATGGATTTTTAATTTAGCTATTCCTGAAGGACACTGATTGAGTTTCTATTCATCCTTTTAGTGTAATATTATTCCTCAATCCTGATAGGAATTTCACGGAGTTTGATAAAACGGAAATGCCAGATTCTGCATCTGTGAATGAATAACCCCATATGCCAGGAAAGACTGGGAACAACAACCTGAAGACTGGCTTTGCAGAAAAGACCACAGGGTCCTGGGTGACAAAGAGGAGACTGAGCCAGCAGTGTGCTCTTGTGACAAATAGCCTAAAGGACCACATTAAGGGGAGCATCACCAGCAGATCAAAGGACGTGATCCTTCTCAACTCAACACTGCTGAGGCAGTATTTAATGCTGTGTCCATTTCTGGACTCCCCACTACAAGAGAGATGGACATAGCGGATTGAATCCAGAGCAGGACCATGAAGATTATTAAAGGACTGGAACATCTGACATGCAAGGAGAGGGTGAGAGGCCTGGGGCTGTAAAGCCTGGAACAGAGAAGGCTGAGGGGGGAGTCTTATCAATGTGTGTAAATACAAAAGTACCTGATGAGGGGAGAAAAGAAGATGAAGCCAGACTTTTCTCAGTGGTAACTAAATAAAAGACAAGATGCAACGGGCACAAAATTAATTACAGAATCTGTGTTTAAACATTTTTTTTTTTTATTTTTTTTTATTGTGCAGGTGGGCAAACAATGAAATAGGTGGCTCAGAGGTGTTGTAGAGTCTTCATCCTTGAAGATACCCAACTGACCATGTTTTCAGTGTGTTTATCTACCAGGAATACATGCTCTGCCACTCTACATGGGAGCTGGGAAAAATAGCAGTCACATCTGTGGGAAATAGAAGGAGGAAACTGCTAGATCTCACTCTACCAGGTCTGGCTATCCTTAATAGAAAATTCTGTTTGTTCCAGTGAAAAGTGACTGTGTTGAGCACCTAAGCCATCAACTCCTCAATCAGCTGAGACTTAACTGCTAACTAAATATATTTTGGTTAAAACAATAATCCAAAAGCCTAACAAATATTAGCCTAATTGTTGTAGTTGGGCAAGTTGTATAAACTTAATATGACTGATAAGCAACCACCTTTTAGACTAATGAACAGAACTTTCATAGTCACTCAAAGTGCTGATTTGAATCTACATGCCATATTTGGCATATGATAAGATTAATATCTTCAAACAAATAGTTTTTACGGAACTAGATGCATGATATTGTAAATCATTGAAAGAAGTCTGTATTTAGCATGTAAGTAAACGACACAATTAAAAACAATGGAGAGGGGTCTGACAGGCAATAGGAGACTAAATGATAAAATCTATAGCTTCTGATTAGATTCAAATGATGGAGAGCCATGACCTCTATTCTTTGGGTTCCAACACTTTGACAGCTCTTTTCTATTTATTTCTTAGCATAACACCTTCCTTTTTCTCACGCTGTTTCGGATAAAGAAACCTGGAGGACAAACTCAGTGTAAGGTCAAGCTTTATGGCTGGCCCAGGCTGAATAAGGGCAGTCTTGAAAGAGGAGAAGGAATCAGGAAGAGTCTGAGTTTGGTGTCCATCCAGTGAAGGAAAAGAATATGATACCAGACTGAAGAGATAAATACTGTTTTGGAGAAATAAAAATAGTTCATACCTAAAAAGCAATAGTATGTAAAATAGTTTGAAATCTGAGCATAGGCTAGAAGACCCTTGCTTAAAAGATTTACTTGGAGTAACTATGGCATTTGTAAAAATTGAAGCATGCTTATAGGTAATTCAAAACAGAAAAGAAGGCTAAATTTATCAACTAAATTGTTTGCTGCAAATACTTCTCCCAGCTCTTTCTTCTGAACCTAGCTGACTATTAACAATGCATGGAAATGCTGAGACACTTAAAGAATCATGTAACAGGCATTCTATTATGTAATTAAGAATCATTAACTATATTAATGACTTTTCTTATTCTTATATTCTTTATTGATGAGTAATGCTTTATGTCAGGAATATGCTTTCAAACTTCCCTGCACCACTGAAAAAGATACATCTTGCTTATCTAACTCCTGCAGGTAATTCACACAAAATATTTGGTCTGAATAAATCTTGAAGAAGCTCAAACAAAAGCCAGATGACTAGATCACACCTCACTGGAGGATTAAGAAAAATAAAGATTGGCAAACCTAATATTTTTAGATAGCAACTAGAAAGCTTAGACAGCTCAAGGGGAAAAAATGCAACCATGTATATGTTTGGGCAGAATACATATGAGATGAGAAGACTGCTGCAGAAGAACTGCAGAAGGACTGCCAATATGAAAATCAGAGATTTTAGCATCTGCCATGTGAAAATGATGGTCACATGAGTTAAATCTGTCAAAGGCTGACAAACCTTGTGCTGTTTGCTATATAATGAGTACAATAATCCATCAAGTAGTTGTTGATACTGAGCTCTCTTTTTTTATTATTTTTCACAGTGACTTGTTTTGGGGGATCTGGATATTCTAACTACATATTAGGAGAATCATATTAAAATCCTCTCCTGTGAATATTCTAAAGGGCATTGTTACCTAGTAAGTCTTCGTAGCCACGAGCAGCTGGACAGTGCTGTCGCATGGTTATGTAGATGAAGATTTTAGTGTAATATAAAGATGCTAAATATTATTACATTTCTTTTATGTTAAAAGTTAAATTTAAAACAAACAAAAAAATCAGACTATTCCAACTGGTAAAAGGCTGATCAGTAATTGGATGGGGGATGCTCAGGGTTGCATGCTAGTGTATGACTTCCATAGCAAGCTCTGAGAATGGCAGATTGATCTGATAGACTCTTCTGTGGTTTAAGATGGAAGAGTTTTTCCCATGGAATTACAGTGCTCAGCACAGGATATTTCAATCTGATGAATTGAAAAACATTTTCAGTTCAGTCAGAGGAAAACCAAGCACTGTTACTACCTCAAGGAAAATTATTCCCATGTCCATGTTAGCTTGTATATCTCCTTGGTGAAATGTGCAGCACAGATACATTTCACAGTCCTATAGGTATTACTCCTACTGGTGTTGTCTGTACTTTTTTTCTAAGGAGAACTGGGTCTTGTGAAGTGCCTTGAGAATACCCCTTAAATCATGGGATGTAACTTGTTAGCCTCTGTGTTTGTATGTAGTTGTCTAGAACTGGAATCCAAAGGTTCAGTCTTCCAGATCTGCTAAGAAGGAATCCTTTAACTCAGACACAAGTAAACATAATAAATATCCTTTAACTAAAATAAAGAACTTTTCATCTACTGATGGTAAAGTGATTTATGAAGGAGGATGTATATCAGTATTTCTATTTTATGGATTGAAAAGCAGCAACCAGAGAGCTGAAATGATTTGTCCAAGGTCAGTGGGGCTGAGCTAAAAGGAAAAAAACATTGCTTCTAAATCCCATCTCCACAGTACCAAATTTGCATACTTGCAATTTTTGCCTAATAGCATGTGGTTTGTATACCTATCTTCATATATACATAATGCTACAGCAACACTTTTGCAGTTGTGCTCACCAGTAATATTTCTAACAGTATTTCTTTTCCTAGTGATTATGTTATAGAAAGTATGGTGATCTTAGGATTTCATTTTTTTTTTAAGTAATTCAATAATATCCTTCAGCAGTTACTCTGTGCTTTTTGTGTATCATGTCTTATATTTCCTTAGTGACTGAAATCACAGTCCTTTTGTCTGAAACAGGTTTCATTAACCTTATGTTCTTCTGGTATAACAGTTTTGTGAGTCTGATTTTTATTTTCAGCTTTCAATGCAATGTTAAAAAGCAATATCAATATTCTGGTATTACTTTCATTGTTTACAGTTCCTGTGTAATTCATTGTACACCAGTGAATCACACTGAGTTAGATGTTACTTCTGTTAGTTTTTGTGGGAATTCCTGAGATATTAAATTTTTTTTCTGAAATTTATAATTCTGGAAAGGAGCAAAACATGTAAAAATTTTGTATTTCAGAGAAGTGTCTAACTATATGTTTAGTATTACAAACATGCATAGATCCTCTTGGCCATGCCCTTACACGTGGCTCTGTTGACACGTCATTTGGCTCTAACACTGTCATTTTCACAGGAGACCTTATTACTGAATCTTAATTGTGAATCAAGTACCAAACTCTTACAGTCCATCTGAAAAGAAACCCTCAGCCTAAACCTTGCTAATGCAACAATTTTTAAGTTTTATTGAAAAGTATTCATCATAAGGGGAGTTAGTTATTAGTATGTATTTTTTCTAGATGTGGAGGAGCAGGGAAGAGTGAATGACAAATATGCATTTCCTACCATCAGGAATCTGTTCATGGTTCTCTTAGATGTTAAAAATGTTTCCTCCTCTTACTTAAATAAACAGTTATGACTTTAATAAATAATCACAACAATATATGTTTTCCATCTATTACAAATGAAAGCAAGATGGGTGCTTCTGTATTTTCACTAATGCACTTCACAGTATGCTTCTCTGATCCAGGTGAAAAAAAAAAAAATCTACTTTAAAATGTGTTTTAACTATCTCCACTGTAGTTTCTTTTTTTTTTTTGTTTTCTTTAACATTCCCATTAGCTTGCAAAATATTTTTAAATCTTCTGAGAGTAATGTAATTTTGTGTACATTATCCAGGTAAACTGTATCCGAACAAGTTAACAGTATTCTGGCAACAGAGTGAGTACCCACCCCAGAGAAGTAGGATAAGGCAAGACATCCAGACAACATGCTGCAAGTAAAGGAAGAACTCTAATTCTGAACCTGTGTGACAGCCAAACTCTATAGAAGTAGGTTGCAAAAAAACAACCCAGATTACCCTTTTGTTTACTATTGCCTGTTGAAAGCAAGATCTCCAGCACTTACCTACAGCTTTTAGTACCACTAACCCTTTGAGCATGGAAAACTTGAAGTAGAAGAGAGTTTTTAACATTATCTCTTTCCAAATGTACTTGACTGAGTTTATTTTCAGTGTAGCTGGAGGCAAAAGCATTCTTCCACTGGTTACTCTCATAAAAGACAAGACATCTTGAAGTGGCATGATCTGATTTTTCCTGAGTTTCATTAGCACCAAATCTTTGATATCAGAAAACAAGTAAGCCTTCAGAAAGGAGTGGAAAAATATAGATTGGTAGATAGAGAGATCTCTTAAAGCAGAGGCCAAAGATCAGAAATGTGTTGCAGGCTTGGGAAATAAGTGCTCATAAAAAGTGGCAGGTGCTTTTGATGAAATTACTGAAAGTTGATGCAGAGATGAACAAGAAAACAGATTTTCCCTTAATGATGTCCCCAGATTCTTAAATTAAGCCTAGCAGGTAAGAAGATCCTTCCTGGAGTTCAAAAGATATCTCACATCCAGGTGCTGAACACATTTTCTAAAGCCCTGGAAACACAATCTTAAAAATTCAGCTCAAAAAAAAAAAAAAAAAAAAAAGCCTGTAATTCCTCCACAGATGTCTCATTTTCAAATATAGCACAGGAGTGTTCGTTTAATGCAGAGCCTAGTTTTTCATGTGCAACTCAGAGTGCTTGCAAAAGCACAGTGTAAGAATGTTACAACTTGGAACTAGTCACATAAGACCTCAAAGGTATAACATCCACATTTTCAAGTGGATTACTTTTGGACTTGGAAAACAGGTAAGGTGGCAAGTATTCCTAAAGAAAATAGCTATGTTTTAAGTCATAGTAAAAATGCATATTAAAGGATTCTTTCAAAATTAGCAGATATTTGAGTTGTTGAGACAGACCCTTACGGCTCAGGTTTTTTTTCTAAGTTTTTTTTTATTTTTATCTTGGTAGTATTTATTGACAGTAATGTTCCCAATCTTCAATTACAGTTTAAGGAAGCCAGAATGATAGTTCTGTAATATTCTTGCTACGGTTATATGTAGCTGACAAATCTGAACCCGTGTCTTTTGGCTTGAAAGCTAAGTACAAAAGGGCTGGATTCATTTACCTAAACTGCTGAAATGATACCCAGTCTATTTCTAGAGTCCCTCAAGTACTCAGTATGACCTTCAGAAGGACATAGTTTTATCTAAAGTAGTGTGTCATACCTGCTGATCCAGTGTAGATATTTCAGACAGCTTAAGGTATCTCAAATGGTATTAGATGTCTGTGTTTGGGCAAATTAATCCCATCCTTCTACTGAAAGACAGTAAGGTGCATTTGCCAAAGTTTATTTAAGACTTCTGGTAGGCTGCACAAATTCATTTTGCATAGCCATATGCAACAAATGTTTTTCTGAAGCACTGAGTTTATCAGGTCTGTGGTGATACAGTTCCTCTGCAGCCATGCTATAAATCTGGTGTATCATGCAGTATTCAAGGCATTGTGTTTAAACTGCCCAGCTGGCATGTTTGTGTCCAGTTAGTCTTGCTCTTCCTGAAGGGATTTGCCTAACTGTACAAAACTTATATACTGCATATGCTTATATTTCTGTCTGCTGATTTTGAACCTGTGTGACCAGAAGACATCTTAAAAGTATTAATTGAAGTTAGAAAGACTTTCAGTACCTTGACTTTATCGTTGGTCTCTTCCACTCACTAAGTCCCCTGCTCCACTGAGCAGCAAGGACCCCTGTGCTCACACTCTCCTTAGTTTCATTTTGCTGGTGATATAAATGTAGAAGCTCTTCTCCATGTTCTTGAAATCCCTTTCTAGATTCATTTCCAGCTGAGCCTGAGATTTTTTAACTCCATCCCTCCATGCTTGATCAATGCCTCTGTACTTCTGGACAACCTTTCTCTTCTTCTACCTCCTGTGCATCCCCTCCCCCCACCTTCTGCCCCTTATTTACTTTTTTTTTTTTTACATTTGAGATCACTTCAGAGTTTCATGTTCATCTAGACACATCCTTCTGCTGCATTTGTGTAGCTTCCTGCACATCAGGATGGACCATTTGTGTGTTCAGAGACTATTCCTGAAGATCTACTGGCTGTCCTGGCCACTTTGCCCTTCAGAGTAGTTTTTCATGGAATTCTGCCTATCAGATTCCTCAACAAACTGAGATTTCACCCTGCAGTACACATATTTCAATTATTTGGCTTACAGTTTTTCTTAGGGTTTTAAAGTCTACAATCTCAACTTCACTGCTTCCAAAGTTACCTTCAGTCTTCTCATCTTCTCTCTTTGTGAGTAGCAGGTTATCCAATGATCATTAACACATTTATCACCTGCCGACAGAAACAGTCTTTAACACACTGCAGGGGTCTCCTGAACAGCTTCCAGTGAGCTACATTGCCCTTCCAGGAGAAAAGGAGGTGCTTAAGTTTCCCCATGTGTATTGAAGCCTGCAACCATGAAGTAACTACTAGTTGTCTGAAGAATGCTTTGTACACAGACACTTGTCATGACAGGTTGTGTTGGTCTGTCCTTTCTAACACATAAACTTTATATCGCCCCTAATCTGATGCAACTGAAGTGTAGCCCATTCTGTCTATTCATTAGCCAGTATATATCAAAAGTCATGAAGCCAGTACGGATTGGTGTTAAGTCTGTATTTATGCTCAGATAAACAGGATCAACATCTTTATTTGATCCTTTTAATTCTTCCATTCACATAGTTATATTAGTGCTATAAAGTTTCTGTCAAAAGAAAACCACTTTTAATTTGTTTTCTCCTTTTTTCTACAATGAGAAAAGGTATTTTTGTTAAAGAGACTGAAATGGAATAATTAGTGCCTCCTTACCTTGTGTATTGCTCTCTCTATGCAGGAGCTACACACAATTTAAAACATCAATAAGAAGTAAATTGTTGCAAATTACTATTCTTTCCTCAGTATCCAATAATTTGCTAGAACCAATAACAATAGCGTCAGTATGTAACCTTGGATCAGTTCTGTTCTTTAGTGAACCCATTAATTGTTCACACAATACTAATCCTTTAAGAATACTCAACAAGCCCATGCTAACTCCTTGAGCTTTTTTCTTACCTCTGTTTATAGACCTGAGTGCTATATTTCTCCTGGTGTTAATGCTCCTGAACAGCAAGCAAAAAAGAAAGAAAAGAAAAGCAAATGTAGCCAACTCAAAGCTTGAGCTAAGTGAGCTATTATCAAGACATTGATATAAAATTGAATACTTTGCTGATAAAATTATGGTGAAATCCTCTTTAGTTCTGGCTTACTGTTTCTGTATCAGTGATATGAGGACTCCAAAATCTGGAGCAAATGCAAGTATGAGCATTTCTTGGAGAGTCCTTGATTGATATATCCTATGAGTATATGTCTTCTTCCAAGACTAAATGAAATTTATTTTTGGAGATGAGTTGATTTCTCAGATCCAGGAATATACCCGGACCTGTTCAAAAGTAGGTAGGAGGAAGAATTAGCATCTACATCTCTGCTTTCCAAGTGAATATACTAACTAACTACAGATTCAGAAACAGCATCTCCCTCTATCATTTTGAACTGTGAAGGAGATCTGAGATATCTCAAATGATCTCACATTTGCTGTGAGCTATATACACACCCTCAGACAGCTACTGTGAAGCTGCCAATATGCAGTAGCATGTTACTTTGCAGTAACTCATTTGCATTTTGAAGCCATGAACCAACAGACTTAAATCAAGCTGTTCTGCCTGTAAATTGAGAATCCTAGATACTGAACTTGACACCCCCAGCCAGTAATGTGTACCTCACTTCTCAGGAACGAGGTGATGTGTTGTGCCAGATTAGATAAGATTTGTTGCCTTCTTCCCAATTGTCCCATCCTTATTTCACAGTAAAATTGTGACGTTGAAAAATGGAGAGAATGAGAAGGTTTCCTACCTTATTGAAGGACACGCTTTTCCATGGCACAGTCGTGTTGTGGACAGAGGTCTAGCAGACAGGTTCTTCATATGAAGAAGTGGGACCTGAGAAAAGAGTACCATTAATAACTTATTTTCTCCTGAAAATGCATTTGACCACTGAGGTGAAGTTCTATATAATAGAATAACGCAATTATTAATATAATTGTGTTCATATACAGGTGTCTTCTAGTAAAGGTTCCTTTTAGTAAAAGGAGTCTACAGTGTTCTAGTCACAAAGTCAAGTGGTTTTCAATTGTTATTCTCCTCCATCACAGGGGTTTGTATTCCATTGGAATAACTTGCAATTTCTTGACTGAGAAGTAAACTCCTCCTCATGTAGGAGAAGGTGGTGAGGGAGAATGCAGTAAGGAACAGAGTGGTCAGTTTTTATTAAGAGACCAGAGAAATGACAAGGTACTTAAGAATGGTTCTGGTTTCTTTGCTGTGTGTGACTTACCATCTGTGAATTTCATGATGAGCAGTGTTTCTTTTGGAAGAATGCTGTTTACTGGTGTACTTTAACATTATTCTTGGTTTTTGTGTTTTGTTTTGGTTTTTTTGTGTGTGTGTGTGGTTTTTTGTGTTTTTTTGTTGTTGTTGTTTTGTTTGTTTGTTTTTTTGTTTTTTAGTTTATGCTATTATTGTGAAGCTGGTGGATTATGTTTTGTAAGTGAACAAAGTGATAGAACTGTAGCTTCACATTTAAAAAACCACATAGAACAAAATACAATTTCTAAACAGACAGTAGTTAAAGGTGCATCAAGACTGGATTTAGAAGCCTTAAAATTTCTGATGAATCTCAGAATCAATGTGTCACATTTTCATTTTTTTACTAATGATACTTCGAGACTCTATGAACTGTAAAAGCACTTGGAAGTGAAGCAGCTGACTGCACAATCTGGACAAGGCGATGTTTCCTCTAAACCTTGAAAATCTGTATTGACAGAAGTCTACTAAGCTAAAAAATCTTCTCAAAAACATCTTTGATGCCATTACATGCACACAGCAGTACAGGGGTTTTGCAGTAAAATATGTGGGGATTTTGATGAACAACAGGCTAAATTTGAATCAGAAGTGTGGACTTAGAGTAGTGAAAGTCAACTGTGTATGGGGCAGTAATAGCAAGGGTGCAGTCACCATCTTGAGGGTACTGCTTTTTTCTCCTTTTTGATACCTGTGAATCATATGGATTATTCAGTTTTAGTTGCCCCAGTACAAGAACAACCTTTGCATTCTGGAGTGAGTCCAGAAGGGCTATCAAGCAGAATAGGAGTCTGGAACACAACAAGTATGAATGAGGAAGAGCTGGGTGACACTGGAATCCACCTTGAGTGAAGGCTTTAGGGGAGACCTCATTGCTGTCTCCAATTCCTAGCAAGTGGTTATGGACAAAGACAGGGTCGGACTCTTCTCAATAGTGCACATTGGAAGGACAAGAGACAATGATCACAACTTCCAAATTAGAAAACTCCAGCGTAATATATGAAAACATTTTTTCACCATGAAGATGGGCAAACTGTGTTTGAGGCATCTCATTCCTCAGAAATATCAAACATTTAATTGTACAAGTCTGTAAGCAAACTGATGAAACAACAATGTTGATCCCACTTTGAGTTGGGGATTAGAGTATATGAACTAATAAATGGCCTTTCAATTTAAGTTATTCTTTGGGACTCTTTCTCTGTACAGTTATAATTAGGAAGGGCCCTGTACTTGGAGAAATACATATCATGAAGTTTGTAAAATTTGCTTTAGCATCTTTTTTCACGAATAAGTGTAACAAAGCAGATGAAGCCTAAGACCTTCCCAAATAGAAGAGTGAACTTGTAGAAAAAAAGATAGTAGATTGTATATAAAACCAAAAATATGGTCTACACTGACCATGAGCGATTTAGTAAGAATTACAAACATAGTTTCAGTTATCTACCAAGTCAGATTTATAGCAGGGTGTGAAGGGATAAATAACACTACATTTTTAAAGGAAGTAGTCAAATGAATGACTAGCGAAGAAATCCATATATTTTTATGGGGTTTGCTTAGTGAAATACTGGATTACCTCACATGCATAAAAGTGTACAGATACAGCTACTTCCATGTTTAAATAGACTGCCAGTCTTGTCAGAGACAGTAGGAAACAAGAATGTGTCATCCAGTGCAATACTTTTTGAGATCATTGATCATTCAGAAGCATTGATAGAAAAATAACTACCAGCACTGCTAAAAAAAATACTTAGTGAATCAAAATTAACATAATCAATTCTAATGTTTAGTCATTCTATGTGATGAAATGAAACTAAGAAACATCAACTGCTGCTGAATACTAAACTCAGATGGCTCTCCATGGAAAAGCACTCTGGAGTCTGTCCGACCTTTATGAAGAAGTTCAAGTGCTTTCAATAGGTAAGTCATCCCTTGTGGAACACACCTCTATGACAAATATTTTCTTGCACATCTGGTTTTCTTAGGTAAGATTTTTAACAAGCTGTCTTCCTTCCACTTGCTATTCTGGAAGAGCAAGACAACCATATGATGCTAGCTGCAAAGCAGAGTGATTTCAGAGGAAAACTGATTGATTTCCAGGAAAAAAAAAAAAAATAAAAAAACCTGCAGTTCCTGAAGTACAAGTTTTACCAGTTTTCTGTTTTAGTTAGTCTTATGGATCAGAGTGCCTGCCTATCTTGAGAGACACTATCAGGAAGGACGTTGATGTCTATTTAAATGCACTGAAAAGGAAGGTTGTCTGTTTGGTATTTGTTGTTTTGTTTGTTTTGTGATTTTATCTTTTTTTAATGGCTATAATACTTATACAGTTGGATTTGAAATCCATTTTTTGCCAAAGGTGTGAGTATTTGTATCATTGGTTTTCCAAAGTCATATCTTAGCAATAAGGTCCGGATGAGTGTGAGGGAGTTTACTGAAATATGCACTAAATTACTACTACTTCCATTACTTCTTGTCTCTGTGTGCCCTGAGCAAAAGTGACTCTTTAGCAATGAAATTGAAGCATAGGAATTGGTTTGTAAGTGTCAATGTTTTACCATTATACAGTTCAGCCAACAAGAGATGCAGGCACAAGACTCAAAAATAAGCTAGTCACGACATCACATTTTGCCTATTTTTATTAGAAATATCTCATTCACCATCTGAAACTGTTCCCTTTTGACATGATTTATTAATTTTTAAATGACCTTTTATGACTTTTGCTTTGGGGGAAGTTCTCAAGTATCAGATTACCAATGAGACATGGAGTGCTAACAGTTTTGGAAAGTTAAGGTCAGTAACAGAAACTGAGCCACTGTAGAAGACCCCAAAGATTTAATCAAAAGTATCCATCCTGTCCAGGAACAGTCCTGAGCTATCTAAGTTCCACAATTCCAACCCATAGTCCTTCCTAAGGGTTGATACCACTTCCTTTTTTCTCACATCTCATTTCACACCAAGCAACCTTTAAGCTGTGGCAGAGCTGGTACTTTCATCACTGTGAAGTCAAGAAAACAAAGATCCTGTTCAGGACTCTGGAATTAGAGTTTTTCAAGGATCAAGTCTTTGATCCATGGAAATTTTGTGAACCTCTGATTGTTTCAGAAGACATATGTCAAGTACAATGAACACTTCCTGGACAAAAGTTTTGTTTGTATGAGTCCAACCACCTGTTCCAACCACATCTCAACTCGGCAGATAATTTAGTATTAGAAAGGTTGCATGGAGAAGCTGTAAATTCTCTTGGAGATTTGCAAGACCTAACTGGACAAAGTTCTAAGTAGCATAGCCTTAATCCAATATTGACCCTGCTTTGAGGTGGAGCTTGGACAAGAGATCAGGTCTTTGGACTACAGAGACAGTGACTTCCAAATGACTGATTGTGTAAACCCTCCTTGGGATCATCAGGATATACAGTAATTGTCTGAGCCTTTTTCAGTTACAGTATGACATGAAAAGTGAAAACTTTAGTTACTGTCACTACTACTGTTCACTTAGGAACAAAATACTTCTGAAATTGCCTTTAACCACTTACGCTTACTAAAAAGAAAGAAAAAACATCTTTTGGGGTTTCAATTTAGATCTGCTTGTTTTGCTTTATTTTTAAAAAAGGAGAAAATGAAAAAAGGAGTAATTATATCAATTATGAATTATGAAAATGTCAAGTTTCACTCACTTTCCCCAATCTTTTTTAACAAACTTAATACTAGGTAACCTAATTTAAATGTTACATACATTTAGCTTCTATAGGTGCCACCATTTTTTTTTCCTAAGAAAAAAAAGCAATCTGTGAATAAGCCTTTCTCAGAAATTTCCTTGCCAAGAGGTACACTGAGAATTCTTTAATTCTGAAATAGCTGAACCTAAATAAAAATGAAGTCATGAAAGCTGGAAAAATAAAACTTGGGAGAGTATCTGTACATAGGACAAAAGAGTTTAAACACTTCATCATCGCAAAGCATGATGCTTCTAATAACTATAAACTATGGTTTTCAGGATGATTTGATTTTACACAGACACTGGGGATTTATCATTGCATGTTATATTGCAGAACTGAGGTCATCATCTTGATTTATATTAATTATTACAATAGAGTGTATATGAAAGAGCCAGTCCATAGGGCTTGCTTGCATTTTCTTATAAATGTAGAGAAATTATTTCATAGTCAAATTAAAAAGAAATCTAATATCAATAATAAAGGTATGAAGGATTCTGTTGATCATTTTTAGAAATGTACTTCAAATAAGAGAGACAGAATACTCCTTCAGGCTTTCTGTGCTTCCCAAATTTTGTGCTTTCCAAATATAGCCTATATATTTTGTTCCACGTGAAATTTTTTTTTCATTATTTTTCATTTGCTAGATTCCCACCTCTCTGGATTAAGATAAAATTGCATAGCAGACATAAGAGATTTTCCTCACAGCTTGACTTGAAGTACTGAGGATAAAATAAGGGTGAAAAAAAAACAAAAAATCCCTCCTCACTCAAATAGCAGAGTTCATTTAATATTTAATGTTTTAGCTTAGGTGCTGATGTGTTTAAATAGAATAATAGGCATTTTTACTAAGGAAAAATTTTTTTTTTTTGCCTATTGTATTATTAGGTGTACATCACCAGGGCCACTGCTGCAGGAATTGCTTGTAAAGTCACAAAGGTTTTCCTCTGGAGATATAAAAATACCTATCAAGCTCAGACGCAGTGCTCAGGTGTGTATAACTGTATTCTGCAGAACATAAACGTTGTGAAACAGAATTGCTGTGTGTTCAGTAAAACAATGAACAAAAGAATCATAGAATCATAGAATCATAGAATAGATTGGGTTGGAAAAGACCTCCAAGATCATCGAGTCCAACCCCT
>JANHFX010027853.1:110110-120765 GCA_027560015.1 Chloroceryle amazona
TTAATGTCCTCACTGCCAGCCTGGACTACTACCAGAGGATAATAATCTGAGGGCTGAATTAACTCAGGAAGTCTCCTTCCTGAGTGGGTACCTTTTTCATGGTCATGTTTTAGAACCAGAATTTGCTTTCATTCCTGAAATGCATATTACTTACATGGTTTTATTCCACCTAAACATAAATGATTTGGAATTATTTATGCTACCTCAGTGTTTATGCAACTATATGTTTCCAGTTGTAATTATCTATATTTTTGGATTGGAATTTTAATATCGGTTTAGAAACAAAGATTAATTTCAAAAAGAGAACTAATCTATTCCAAACTCTCTTCAAACTTGAAATTGGATGTGGGTGTAGCCTTCCACTGAAATGGCCAAATCTTTGGAGCTAGTATAGTTGCTACTGATTCAGAAATATTAGCATTGACATTGCTGATGGCATGAAAAGAATAAAATTATATCGCTTGGACTGGATGTATAGTAACTTCCTTGATTTCTCTTGTCTGTCATCCATTTAATTTATCAATTTCAATCATTTCATGACACATGCTCCTTTAAATATATGCTTCTCAAATTATTTACTTGGGAGCTAAGCCCCATTTTAAAAAGAGACCCCATTTTAAAAAGAAACTCAAGGCAAGATTTTTTAATGTACCAAGTGTGCAAAATATACATAGATGGTATTCCAGAATCACTCTTAGGGGATTAGGCATTTTTTAGTCAATAAGGCATCTCTTGTCAAAAGAATTTGAAAAATCTACAATCCAGACACATATGAAAGTATTTCCATAGCAATAATTTGGACTTTCACATATATCTGTATAAAATATATGTCTATACATATCTACGTACACTTAAACTCACCTAGAGATACAATCATATATTATGCACACATGAATTGATATGATGAGTACATACACAGAACTTAATTCCTTAAAGTGTGGTTGATAATGACACAAATGAGAAAAAAAAACTTAAGTCAGAACAACCTTCAGCAACAAACAGTAACTTGGTTTTAAAATTTTGTATTCAGATTTCTGGAAAAATAATCACCTCACCTGGGTATTCTAACTAGTTAATCAGTAGCTGAATTGAAATCCTCATCAACGCACTATGTAATTTCATTGAGAGTATCTGCTAACTCAGATCACCTCAATTAATCTCTAGTGGAATGAAACAAAGAAACAGATGGTAATGTCTTTTAGTCAACATCAACTTTTTATTCTGTATACATTTCTAAATACACTATTCCTAGGCATTAGTCCTAAGGCATTGAGAAATTGCCTTACTTTTAATCTATGGCTTTAAACAGACAGCAGTAAGACATGCTCATATTCCATTTTGTCACTAATGATTACAGTTTTCTCAAATAAAACATTTCCCTTAGGCTCAGTTCTGCTTGATATTTAGCCTGACACTCTCATTGGCTTCCATGTGAGCAGAAAGTATCTGCAGTGCAGGATATCCCACCACCACCTTGTAACAAACGGCATGTCATATCCAGTGGACTGCACAAATATTTAGTTAAATTTACTAACCACTGCTGAATGCACTATACAAATAGTGATTGCTAAGGATGTATTTGATATTTCTTTTTCCATACTCTTTTAAAGATGAGGATCTGGCATCCTAACCAGCAGTGTTTTCATCCTCATCCAGAAATAACAAAGGTAGATCTCTCAATCCACAAACTCCAGAGGGCTCACTCTTTTCTTCTGATCTGGTGGTCAAGGTGTTCAGACAGGTGGCTGAAGTATGAATCCTGAGCTTCCTTGTAATATTATGTACACATTTTGCTTTCAATGACACTGACCTTAAAGCATATAGAAAGGGGTCAGGAAGAAGGGTTAAAACCTGTTATTCCCTATTCTTACCCCCATGACATAACTATCAGTCAAGGGTCCTACTCATGTTCCAGCTCTTGTCATCTTGATTCTGTCATCCAACACTACAGCAGCTGAGTTAGGAGAATTGGGCTGTGACCTGTGTTGCAGTTAGTTTACAGCCTGAAGTCAGAGCAGCTTTTGAGCTGTTTGAGAGACAATTTTAAATATGGTTGCACTGAGAAATAAATTCAGTTCAGGCTTCCAAATTCATGGTTTATATTCTGCCTGTAAGTGTAATTATAAAACAAACAAACAAAAAACCCAAACCAAAAAACAACAACAAAACACACACACACACAAACCCCAAAAAACAAAACCAACCAACCAAACAAAAAAAAACCACAACCCAAGGCAGAAACCTTCTGCTTCTAATGTATTTTGGAGTAAGCTACTGTAACTCTATTTTGACATAAATTGCCCTGTATGCTGGGTTTGATTTCAAAATTGTTACCCAGCACATTGGACCCATCAGGTGAGATAAACAAATTTCAGTTTCTAGATCCTGTCTGTTTAAGATCTTGAATAGCTCGTGCCTTCACATGGGCAAGCTGAGAAGCAATATCCATGTGTATAAAGAAGCAAACTGTATAATTTATCCAGCATATGCTCAGCAATTTAAACCGTCTTCAGAGTGAAGTGACAGCTAAGGCAGGGCTATTTTGTGTGAAAATTTTGGCTCCACAGATCATCTATGCATGTGGACCTTTACTGGAATTATGTTTTTACTGTCATCCTTACTATGTTTTAGCCAAACTCTTCATCACTTTCAGAGATTCACAGAAGTCTATAGTATTTTTAGTTTGTAAGAAGGGAGAAAGAGCAGTCAAGAATTAGGCATTCAGTGAAGGCATGACTTCTACAAATAGATCTCTTGTCAGCTAGGGTCTGCGTTAAGGATTTTGGCCACATGACTGTGGCAGGGAGGGAGAGATGTATTTTTTTTAACCTAAGAGCACTCCTAGTAAGAAAAACAATATTGAAATACTGTTCCCCCTCAAACAAGATTTAAGTGTCCTGCCTCACCATTTTAGTTTTTCAGGCATTGTTTTCTTCATTTCCATGGTTCCTCTGTTGTTTTAGCTGCCAATTTCTCTGTTTTCGGTTTATGTATCTCTTGTTTGATATCCATATTTCATCCGTTTGTCTCTCTCGCCATCTCACTTTTCTCCCTGGCCCATTCCCTCATAACCCATCCTTTTTCCTATCAGTATTTTGTGCACACTTATCTTTGCTTGCTTTCTACTCCCATTTGCTGCTTGCTTTTTCTTTGCATTTCCATCTATTCACTTTCTTCCTGCCAGTTGGCTTATGAAGAAATATACCACTGAAAGAAGTTATATGCATGACATTTCTCTGAAAACACAACTACATTTACAGTAACAGAAGCCAACACAACAACCTGCAATATCAAATTGTGAATTAATTTAATCTAATGAAAACTAAACTAATGTCTTTATAGGGTGCCATAAGTGTGCCAGATACTTCACAAACATGAAAGGAAGAGTATACGTATTGAAAATATTAAAACTGAGCATTCTCAATTTTTTTAAATCTATTTCAGTTTGTGCTAGATAACACTTTTCAAGGGGAATAGATGAAGTTGTTGTGCAGATCAGGGTAGGAAAGCATAAAAAAGGGACTTTTAATCAAGAACTTGAAGGAGAAAAGAGATTCGTCGATCTAGGTCAGGATTTTGAAGGCTAAACTCCATGTCATAACACTAACATATCTATAGTCCAGAATCAGACTGCGTCATAGTCTTCCATGTTCTAATTCTTGCATTATAGGCATATGTATTTATAAATCTAAATTATATATGTGCACATATGATATTTCTTTTATAACTATTACAAATATATTATGTATATATGAGTGCTTGTGATACACTGCTTCCAGTTCTTATATATTTCACCTGTACTTCACTATAAATACTGGAGTTTTCTACTATATAAATGTTTTTTTCCTTGGAATTTTGTCCGAAGAACTGTCAGCAGATTTTGATGATTTTCTCATCAAATTAATAGTTATTGTGTTGGACCTCCTTTTCCTGGTGATTCATATCTCATTCTTATGACTAGTAGAATTTGGAAATTAGAACTTCTTTCATAAAATCCCATAATACCATGAAATTACCTTATGCCTAACTTTGCTTTTAAAACAAAGACTTTCTTTTAAAAACTGTCTCTGGTATACTTTTTTAGGTTTGTTTGGTTGGTTTTTATTCTGATTTGGTGCTAGAAAGAAACCTGTTGAGTTCTACTGTGAAGGCAAGTCTGAAAAGAAGCTATTTATGATAGTTAATAAACCAACCATTGAAAAAGTCTTCTAACAAGGAGAAGACCACTACTCCAGTCCCTGATTTGTCTTAACTAAAATTATGTCTTCCAAAACACAGATTAGTTCCTCTACACAGCATATAAATTCTTTTTCTAATTTTAAAGTCAACAGAAATTTTCATTTTTCTGAAAATAAAATTCATTCCAATTAGAAAGCTGGAATTAAATTAAAATTCCCACTTCTCCCATAGATTGTTGTTATTCTGGCAGCTAAAACTGTAATTCATTTGCCTCATAAACCTTGTGGCTTGCTCACATATTCTGTCATGACTATCAACAGTATAGTTCTCAGAGCTTGTTTTGAAATGTAATTTTCATCGTGTGAAATGCTGATATTTCAACATTACTCTTTCAAATAAAATCCCAAAAATACTGAGACATCACATAACAAAAAGCTGAAAATCCTGAAATAAAAAGGAAAAAGAACATTCCTAAGTAAACAAACTAATTTGATGCGTCATATGTTTATTCTGCACCAATGTTTTTTATTTTAGAAATAAACAAGAAACAAAAAAATAATTTTTCATTATTCCACCTCTTAAGTATAAAATCTATTTCTTAATCTTATGATGATTTTATGAGAGGCTCCAAATGTATAAAAAAATATTAGTGAAACATTTCAGACAGTAGAAGTCTTGATAAACACCTCCTCATACTCTAATCATATTTTAGTGTTGCATTTGTCTTGATCATCACTTAAAACTTTCTCCATTCAAGTTTTCTTTCTCATATTTCCAGAATTTATCATTAATCACTTCCTAGAAACCAGACCTCTTGCTTAAGCCTTTATTTTCTTACATCTTCAAAAGAGTGTTTCCCATTTTCTGACCTTTATTTCTGTACCTTTTCTCACCTCAGTTTCTGTAAATATTCTGGTGGTAAAACCATCCTCTGTGCTTTTTGATTCATTCCTGTCACCCAATCCTTTTGCCATATCTTTGATTCCTTCTGCTCTTGAGCTTCACAGTCAATGGATGAAGACCCAAAGGACAAAAACTTGTATCAGTGTACAGACTAACAATCCTTTTCCTACTTCATAAAGAGACTAATGGAAAAATTTATTGTGAATTACTGTTTGCCAGAGTCATTATAAAACACAATTTAGTTGGAGAAAACACTGAAGAATGTGTATAAAATTGGTATTTGGATTGTTCTTTTGAAAAAGTACGGTGAGATTCAAGATTAGCCCGTGCATAAAACCATATTCTTGTTCAGCTTAAAAAATATTTGAGTCATGGCCATTTCAAATTCAGACAAGCCGTCTCCTGCACAGGTAGAATTTTTCCTGTCAGTTAAGTTGAATTTGGCAATCTGCCATTTAATATCTAATAAGGTACTTTTTCTTTTATTAGTCTAAGTGTTTTGGGTCTAACTGAGCTGGAGTTAATTTTCCCCATAGCAGCCTTCATACTGCTGTGCTTTCTATTGGGAGCTAGAAAGGTGATGACAACACATTTGTGTTGTGTTGATACTGCTGAGCAGGGCTTGCACAGCACCGAGGCTGTTTTTTCAACGTTCCTCCTGAAGCAGGATGGGGTGGACAAGGTCTTAGGAGGGAACACAACTGGGACAGTTGACCCAAACTGACCAAAGGGATATTCCATACCATATGAGATCAGCTCAACAATAAAATCTAGAAAAAGGAAGAAGGGAAGCATCTGCTTGTCCTCCAGGGCAATTGTGATGTGTTTGGAGTCCTGCTTCCTGGGAAAGGAGCCAGACATCACCTGCTGATGGGAAGTAGAGAATAAATCTTTGTTTTCTTTTCCTTCCATGCACATGGTCTTGCTTTACTTTTCATTAAACTTCCTTTGTCTTAATCTGTGAGTTTCATTTTATTTTCTTCTCCCTGGTCCAGCTGAGAGAAGGGGGGGTGAAGTGATAGAGTGGCTTGGTGAGCACCTGGCATCCAGCCAAGGTCAAACCACTGTACTAAATGACCAGAGTGACTGACTGGTTTAACTAGATATCTACCGTATGTCCATGCATTGCTCTACTTTACATAGAGAATGTTAACCCAAAAGCTTTGAAAGTGGTAGTATGAAAAATCTCAGTACAACTCATATATTTTTGGAATGGATAATCAGGGTGCAGTGATCAAAGTATTTATTGAGTCAGATCACATTCAATTCCATATTAAATCACCAACCATCAGGTTTATTATCTTGTTTTTAACATTGGTCAGGACCAAATGGTTCAAAGGGAGGTAAAAATCCTCTGTTTAAAAACCTGCAATAAATAAAGGTGGTATAAAGATCCTCCAAGAAAAGAAAATCTAAACCCTGTAATTTAGATATTGTCTTAACCACTAAGCACAAGAACGGTCATGTTTCTTCTGAAAGTTTTATTTAGTATTTGTAAATTCTATATAACAAAAATTAGTTATTTTTATTATACAAATAACCTTTTATTTTTTATTTTTGCAGTATGTCTAGTATTAGCAATGTCAGTATCTGTTGGGTGTTTTTGACAACTAAAGGCTGGATTGAGATGTTTATTTAATCAAACATTCCCTCTAGGTGAATATAAACCCCTTGGATTTTTGCTCAGCAACTGCATACTACCCTGTTTATCCTGACCAGTGACTAAGATTTGCTAGTCCACGGGGGATAACTCTTGAATAGTTGATGAACAAACCACATCAAAGCAATTTGATTAAATCCTGTCTAATTTTGGAGTCTTCCTGAGCATCTTTGCATGGTCTTTGTGATGAAGAGCAAGTGGTGTTTTGGAAAGGAGAGAGAAAGAAAGCTGACTGTCCCCTTAAAGAAGTAATTTCCACATATGTAACAACTGTGGAATGACATACAGCTTTTTAATAGACTTTTAAAAGCTTTCTGGAGACTTAGTAAAAAAGCTTCCATGCCCAGTAGATAACAAAATGTTATATTCATTTTAGTGGCAGATCTTAATTAAAAAGAAAACCATAAAACATATAAATGGGCACTATAGAGAATGATGCAGCTTTGTGGAACCATTTAAGTCTCTTCATCACACAGATTACAAAAATTAATAAGAGGGCATAATTTGTGTAATACTGTACTAGGCACAAAATGCTCAATACATTTTTACTTCTTTGAACAGGTAGTTGTTACTTGCAGTGCACAGTTCCATATTTCCAGTTAAAGCCTTCCGTCAGGGATAGTCCCCAACAAGCAAGACTGTTGTTAAGGCTGTGTCTGCAAATGAATCATCTATAAACAAACTCAGCATCTGGCAGACATTCCAAGGTGAAAGCCAAACAGATGGCTAATTTAATATAATCTAAGTGACTTTGGATCAGATAAAGCAATTGAATTAACAGCACTTTAAATGAACGTATACCACACATTCTCACTATGACACTATAATAGGCACCTTTTTATATCTTGAAAATCATTGCTAATTGAAGTTTCATATGGTGAATGCTTATATTTGTATGATGTACAGCTAAACAGCCTGAAAAAATATGCCATTGTAAGTAAAAGCAATCAGTGTTATAACCTTTAACTCAAATATAGTTATTTTCTTTAGAACTCCTCTAGACAATTTTTGAATCAAGGAATGTAGACTTGATATCATATGAACTCTTAAGTGCACATGCAGTAGGCAAAATTAAACTCTAAGAACTAAAGTAAGTTTGAGGGGGCTTTAAGTAACTTTATTAAAAAAAAATAAACAAAAAAGGCAGGCTTTCGGTTATAAGGGTTTTTTAATTGTTATTATTAGTTCTTATTATTTTGACTTCTTTTGAATTGGTGTATTATTTGACCTATGGCAAAGGAAACAAGTTTTTCTCTTAATTACTTTGTATGTTATATCTGCATTGAAAGGGTGAAACAATTAATGAATACTGAACTGTACTGTTCATAATACAACCAAAGATAAATGCTTAAAGTTCTTTTTTTGTTGTTGTTTCTATACACATGGAAGTTAATTATCTCCATTTTCAGATGCTTCTTCCAACAAACCCCTTCATTTCATTTGTGTGAAATAGGCAAAAAACAGAGGTAATAGAGCTTGTGCTGTACAAAATGAAGGATGTTTGAGAAAGTAGCCCTTCATCTTCTTTTCATTTCTCTCTCATTTGCACTGAACTCTGAAGGCACTGCCAAACCCACAATTGCATTATGCTCCAGAGCCAGACATGTGATCTATTGGAGATGGATTAAATACTGGCCTACAGTGCTGTATGATGTAAGGAAAAGCTCCTTTCTGGTACTTGATAGCTCTGAGAGAATAAACTTAGGCTGCTGGGCAAAGGGCCATTTGTTGTCTTTTGGCAGATTTTGCACACCAATGTGAAGTTAAAATAATGGGTAAATTCATGAACACAATTATAAAACTTGGATGCCAACAATTGCAAGAGACTGATTTGATTACCCAGAGAATGTCTTTCAGTTTTCTGGTTTTGCTTTTTTATATCCCATAACCTCAAAAGAACTCTTTTCTAGAGTTCTGGTATAGGTTATACCTTGCTGCTATTTACCTTCTAGCAAAAATATCTGCAAAACTCACCATCTCACATACTTTTTTCGAACGCCTATTTTTTTAATTTTTTTTTTTCACATATCAATTAACAGCATTCACACATGGTAAGAATGCAAAGGAGTCTAAAGCAGGTAAAATTTTGTGAATTTAATCAATAAAAGAAGTCAAGAAATAGTGTGCACACTTGCTGCTGTTGCCTCTCCTGTATTATGGTCTCTAATCTGTGCCTGTCTTCTTATATTGTATTACAACACATTTCTTTGAAAGAAAAATTTTCTTTCAAACTCTCCTGGTTTGAGTTAAAACAGAACTAATTCTCTTCAGTAATTTTATTTTTCAGCTAAGTTCTTCTCAGTGCGCTTTCTGAAGCTAGCAGCATGTTTTCACAGGCAGTATCTGATTCTAGACATGATAACTCATGATATTTAGTACCAAGGACTGGTGTGCAGACCAAGATCACTGCTGGATCTTGTGTACCACGTTGTGGGGTGCAGAAAGTAAAAGGCTGCAACTGCAAGGAGGACTAGATAGGACAGTTGACCCCAAAATGACCAACAAGGGATCCCATCCTATATATGTCTTATTCAGTCTAAAGCTGAAGGATCATGAGGGTCTAGTTCTCTCTTCTTCAACTGCAGGCATCCAGGGAGGACTCTGTCCATTCTGCTTTTTATCCTGATCCATATGTTCCTGAATCCATTTTTAGAATCCAACTCTGGAATCCAGTTCCCATCTGCCAGTGAGTCAATCCTAGAACATCCCTGCTGCTGGCTCCACAGCACGAGTGGTGATAGTGACATAATTACCATCAGGGGGATTGCTTTAAAAATTTGTTTTATATGCATATTCTATATTATAATAATTATTATTATCTTCATTAGATCTGTTTTAGTTTTCTTTTTCAGTCCACATGTCTCTAGCTTTTTCCCTTTCTCTTCCCCTTTGGGATGGGAGAGGGGTTGATAGAGAGCAATCTGCAACTCATCTAGTTGCCAGCCCAGACTCTAAATCTTGACACAAACTAAACAATAATAACTTTACAATGTAAATGTGCATGCACACAATGGATATATAAACACAAATATTTCTATTTCACTGGGATATGGACAAGTATACATGTGTATAGGCCTGGGTTTCCCATTAACACATATCAAATAACATTATCTTCTCTTCAACAAAAAGATGTGAACTCTTGTCAAAATATGATATTTCAAAGCTGCCTATAAAAGAATTTCAATCCTTAGGTATAACTCTAGATAGAAGAACCAGCACGGATTCATAACTTTAGAAAAAATAAAATTACAAAAGTAATTTTGCACACTCCAGACATGCTGAAATCAGGAAACTAAGATACAATTTTTAACCAAGAAGACTTCTAATCAAAAGTTAAAAGTGGAAAGTGAGACACTTTCTTGACCCTGCTGTTTAAAATACAATGTCATAACAATGTAATTTAACTATGAGGAAAAATAGTCTTTTTAATACCACAGCAAATTTTAACTAGGGGTAAGTCAGGATTTTCCTTTCCCTTCTCCAAAGGCAAAGAGAACACTCTTTTATACAAAGTCAAGAATTTACTTCAGATTAACAGTCCACTCAAACCACAACAAGTAGATTTCATTAGTCCAGATGTAATGATGTGAACACTTCTAGTCAAGTTTGAATTATTACAAAAAGTCTCACTGTTAATAGATAGGCATATAATACATATATTTATATACATTCTTCCCCTTAAAACTGGGTTTACCTGATTCACAAGGTAAGTTCTTTGTTTTGTGAAAGATGGTTGACCACACTGGTATTTCTGATGTTATTTGATACCTTGGCCTGGTTTGAGTGAGAACAGAACTAATTCTGTTCAGTGATTTTACTTTTCAGCTCAGTTCTTCTCACTGCACTGTCTGCAGCCAGCAGCCTGTTTTCACGGACAGGGTCTGCTGCTGGCAGTGATAACAGCCCATGGTTA
>JANHFX010027854.1:0-30997 GCA_027560015.1 Chloroceryle amazona
GGTTGGGGCTTTTTGGGGGAGTGGCTCTTCTTCTTTTCTTTATGGTTTGAGGTTTGTTTGGGGTTTTTTTAATGATATATAGTAAAGAGTAAGACTATTGATACCACTATAGCTATAATGGTTTGGGTAACTTTGTTAATATGCATGATGGGCTTCTTCAGTAGAAATTGACAAGTCAGGAATAGTTTCAAAGGAGTCATTAATACCTTAATGTGTTAATGATCCCTGTATAATGGAGTCCCTCCATAGTCATTGACAGGTGTCATTATGGTTTTAGTACAGAGAAATGGATGTACCTCCTCTTTCACTTTATTCTGGAGTTATACCTCTTACTTATGTAAAACTGCCCAGTAAAATTAAAAAATTATGTGAAACCTGATGTCACTGGTAAGACAGAATGCTCAAGAAGTTCATAGGTCTGTTGCAGCAAAACAAAAGCTTTCAAAAGACTGTAGCCTAATACAAACTGAAATGTGGAAAGATGTGGAGTTGAGATATGTTAATTTTATTCTTATTTTGTTGGAGAATGTGTAGTGTGACAGTGAACATAAATAAAAGCAGGGTAATTTTTTTGTTACTTTTTGTTACGTTTTTTCTAAGAAAAACAAAAATGTTAAATAGAGAAAATTGGATAGCAGCAAGCTTCTTAACTTGCATTAAAAATATTAAAATATATAAAAGGCTAAAAATTAGTATGCCTAACTGTTATAGAAGAGCTCCTTGATGTTCCCACAAATCATTAATTCTTACAGTACGTGCTTGTACCAAAATAAAATATCCCTAAAAAATGTAGGTGGTAGAAAGAATAGCAACAAATTGCTGGTCCTGTGGTTGCTTTTTAATTTCAAGTTGCCTAACTGTTCAGTACAGTGTATAACTTCTCACTTAAAATGACTCCAGCACTGGAATCATGAAAGATAAAAATGATCTTTAACAACATTTCAGAAATTACATCTTAATACATCTGTTGTATAGAACAAAAACAGTGGAAGTGATTAGACTGTAGAAGTGTGTTGTAAAGGGCAAGCATAAATGTTATTTTTAATAGAATCATACAATATTTGGGTTGGAGGGGACCTTTAATGGTTATCTAGTCCAATCCCCCTGCAGTGAGTAGGGACATCTTTGACTAGATCAGGTTGCCCAGAGCCCTGTCCAACATGGCATTGAATGTTTCGAGGGATGGGGCATCTACTACCTCTCTGGGCAATCTGTTCGAATGTTTCACTTCTTTCAGTGTAAAAACTTCTTCCTTCTATCTGGTCTAAGTCTAGTCTTTTTCAGTGTAAAAGCATTACCCCTTGTCCTGTCACAACAGACTCAATAAGAGAGATTGTCCACAGCTTTTTTATATGCTCCTTTTAGTACTGAAAGGACCCTGTGAAGTCTCCCTAGAGTCTCCTCTTCAAGCTGAACAACCCATCTCTCTCAGCTTTTCTTTATTGGAGAGATGTTCTAGCCATCTGATCATTTTTGTGGCCCTCTTCTGGACTTCCTCTAACAGCTACATGTGTTTCTTGTGCTGAGGGGTCCAGAGCTGGACACAGTACTCCAGGTGAGTCCTCACCCAGAGAGGAGGAGGAGAACTACCACTCTCGACCTGGTGGCTGCACTTCTTTTGATGTGGCATGTGGGGGTCTGTGTGCAGGCTGAGATGAAGGAATTAGCAAGTGGTGCGACCTGGATGGTGATTGTAGGAAATGCCGCATGAACGGTGGCTGGAAGTCCAGCTGCTGTGAGGCCAATGGAAAAAAAAAATTTGTGGAAGTACCATGCCTCAGGGCTGGGGGTATAAAAGCCTGGGTGCTATAAATAGAATCCCCAAGGGTATAAAAGCCTGTGTACTCTCAATAAAGCTGATTATGGTTGCACCTTCAACCTGGGTCTGTGCCTTCATATGCTGCAGTGGCTCGTGATACCGTTTGGCTTTCTAGGTTGTAAACATGCATTGCTGGCTCACATCCATCTTTTTGTCTGCCTTTGCCCCCAGATCCTTCTCCACAGGGCTGCTCTCAATCCTGTCATTTCTCAGCTTGTGTTGATACTGAGGATTGTCCAGACCCAGGTGCAAGACCTTGCACTTGGCCTTGATGAACCTCATGTTGTTCACACAACCCTGCTTCTCAATCCTGTCCTGGTCCCTCTGGACGGCATCCTGTCCCTCTGGTGTGTCAGCTGCACCATTCAGCTTGGTGTCATCTGCAAACTTGCTAAGAGTGCACTCAATCCCACTGTCTATATTGTTAGTGAAGATATTAAACAGCAGTGATACTAGTATGGATTCCACTTGTCACTGTAATATAATTTAATATAAATAGAGAGAAATTGCACATTTGGCATCATTTAGGGTAGAACTTATGGTGGGCTTTTGGGTAAAACTGATGTAATTGATTAAAGGATGATAAGGATATATGAAACTTAAGATTCTCACCAAATACTTTCAGTGGGATAACAGGGAAGCTGCTCTTCTAATTAGTAGGAGACAGAATATAAAAACCAAATGGATAAGAATTAATGGAAAGGGATTTATGCTTTTTCCATATCAATAAGTTATCTGAGAGAGAAGGTAAATGCTGAAATGACAAACTCATGGAAGCTCCCCAAGTTAATCAGCATATTTAAAACTTCAGTGGAGCTACTGGAAGAAGATTACAAATCTTAATGACTAGCCAGTTTGAAAAAGAAAAAATAGTAGTAAAAATAAATATTAATAAATGTAGATTATGCAAATGAAGTATATATTTACTGAGAATTAGACCTTCTGTTATCTTCTGGAAGCATGTATGCCTATGGGAACCTTGATGGAAAGCAAGCATGTAACAAACAAAACATAGATATTTCTCTTAAATTATTTCTCTCTCTTTTTTTTTTCCCCCCTCCTGAATGGGACTGCTTCCATGTGAGGAGAAATAAAAAAAAAAACAAACCATAGATCACTGGCTCAAAAACAAATGTCAAATTAATGGATGCTGGCATATAAATGGAGCGAGTAAAGCAAATAGGGAAGATTGTCCAGTCTTCCTTATGACAGACAAGTCAGGCAATACCTAATGAAAGGTTAAGAGCCAGACAAATAGTTTTCCACGCGACGCATAATTAAGTAGGGGAATTCATGTCAGCTACCCACTTTATTAATAGCTTTAAAAGCCATTAGACAAGTTAAAGAAAGAAAAATGCATTAAGTGCTATTGAAAACAGTGTTTTGATGAAGCCTCTGTTTACCCTTAAGTCTCAGGTAATTGATGATGTGAAACTACACAAGAAGTAATTTAGTTCAGTTGCCTTGATTTCTCTTTTGAAATCCCACACAGAAATCTTTGATCAAGTATATAATTCATTTTCATCATAGACAGATGCTTACTTTCCTTTTTTTCTTGCATGTGAGCTTTTGTTTGTGCTTTTGCAGACTACCTATTGATTCATGCAGGTTCAGGAAACAGGTTCTGATTGAAGGTCTCAAGTCACACACTTGAGTAACTTGCAGTTTTTTGGTCCCCGTTATGTTTCATATCTAGGTGCTTGCAGATCTGCTCTTGACTGGAGATCACAGCCCCAAAATACCCACAGAAGGCAGCCTTCTGTGAATTTATCTGCAGACTTAAGTCTTGTGATCTTCCCAGTATCTCCCCAGATGGATGGCCACATTCATCAAGTCCTCAAAAGCTTGCCATGTAGAGTAGATGACAATTATGGGGCCTCAAATTGTGTGTTTTATATTTCTGCTGATATTGTCCTTAAATTAGGACTTTCCACTGTGTGGCAGTGATACGCAGGAATTACCATACACCCTGTAAGATCTTGATGCTCCCTGCTATGAGGCCATTTCTTGGCTTTGAGTTTTGCCTCCTTTACTGATTTCAGGCAGGTAAATCTGGGGGAGGAGGGTAGGAAACCAGATGAAATGACTAACTTTGGCTACTGTATGAAAGTTTTCATTTTGAACATTTTTATAGAGCAATAAAGTAAATATGGGTGTGGCTATAACTTGCTAGATAGAACATCAGTTCAAGATTTGACTTTAAGCTCCTTTTAATATGGCCAAAGTGGCCAGCAGGTGCCAGTGCCCCCGGCCCCACTAAGCCTGGGAAACAGACCCCAGCTGGAGACACATCCACAGCCACTTCCTCTCCCAATGTCCTCTTTTTGTACAACATTTCTTCATTTTTCCAGGTAAAAAACAAAAGCAAACAAAAAAACCAACCCTGCACAATTTGAAAATACTGACTTCTTTTTATCCTAAGACTTCAGTGGTTTAAGATATAAGATATGCAGAAGACACTTAGGTTTTCAAGTGATAGTTGGAAGATGATACATTGTAATTTGTGTGTGGTGGTGTGTGTGTGTTTGTTGTTGGTTTTTTTTTGGTGTTTTTTTTTTTTTTTTTTCTTTCAATGCCTGACTTTTCAGGCTCCTCTGCAACCAAAAAATGGAAGATGAAATGTAATGTGAAAAATCAAGTCTTTACTGTCACACCCAAAAGAACTTGCCCAACCTATGACTGTTACTCATAAGGAAATTTTATTGTATGAACCTTGACAATAATTTTAATTCCTTTATTATAAAGACTGTTGAGAGAACATGCATTTTGTTATAGATGCATACATACTAGATAGTTTTCAGTGTTCTTGAGCAAAACCCATAGCTCACCCATGATTTTAGATCCCTTGAAATCCATTAGGAAAGTTAGATTACTCCCCATGCCCAACTTTATCCTGTCCATAAAATAAGCAATGAATACAGGCTCATTTCTGGATAGTACTAAATGAGCCTAGTACATCTCACTGATTAGTCTTTTTTTTTTTAACATTTTTTTCCCCCCTATAGTTCTTAACATGTTTAGGGGTATATATAAAGGGAAGAAACACTATCTATCTGAATATTAAAGGAAAAAAAAAAAGCTACTGTAAAGTGTAAATGCAGGGTTAGCAGCTTCTAGGCCTTTGCCTCCTGTAACTGCAGGGTAACACACCTAACTGTGGGCAATTTCCATAAAGGAACAGTAATACTGACGTACCATGACATCTAGGTGATTTGATTATGGACAGTCTGTTCTGCAGCAAAGCTATGATAAAATAAATGAAAATAAATTCTCATGTTACTTGACAAGAAAAAGGTAGCCATGCTAAATGTATACATGTTTAATTCAGAAGGGTTTAGTAGGTACGTAATGTGAAAACCTCAAGGCTTGTATGATCCAGGCTCATCTAAAAATATACAATGTAAATCCATAAGTATATAATCTGAAATTATTCAGATTCTAGCAAAACAGACTAGTTGACCTAATCTCCATTAATGCCATTTTAAAAGTGTAATTAACATTAAGAATATGCATTTGCAGAATTTAGGATTTTAGTTTTTGGAAAATTGGATCCGATGGCATTCAGCTTAATTTTGGATGGTCAAAACTGTAGAATTTTTGGAGTCCCATTAGTTGGTCCCAGGACAGTAGGGGTTAAAGACAGCTTTCATGGTTTCTGTACATAACTGCACATAAAGAAATGATTTTTTGATCACTCTGAAAAAGGCTCTGAAAAACTTTTTTTTTTTTGCCATTACTTGATTGCATCATTTTAATTTTTGAAGGTTATGCTTCATTTTTGCATGTGGCTACCTAAATTTGCATGTGATCATCTAGCTTAATATTATACAAATATTGGTAGGCTTGGGCAGGCTGAAACTGGACTGCTACTTTTGAAAAAGCTAGTAGAGCTCTGTGTTAACGGTTTTTAAAATAGTGGACTTTCTTCCTTTAGCCTTTCAGTCAAGTTTCTAGAGGTTTTGCAACCTCCATCAGTTTCCTGCTTAGTCAACTTCCACAGATTCCACACATCCTAGTGGAGTAATTGTTTACTTTTGAGATTTTGATTATTATTATTTTTTAATTTATTTAGTGTTTGCTCAAGATGATGTTGGGATTGTCTGTATGATTATTTTACTGAAGCAGCTTTGGAAAAAATGGAGTCTTGAAGAACAGGTATTAGCAAAAGGTATTTTTAAAGAAGCTATTCATGAAATAACTATTGAGCCTAAGAAATTACATGTTTTGAGTAACTGGGCGTTAAAGTGCCATGCTTATTTAAAGAACGCAAAGGAGCAGCTGGTAGAGTTTGGGACAGTTTTGCTAATTTCTAAAAGTTGTTTTTTAAGTGCAAATTAAAAAGTTAACGTGTTTTTTTGGTGACTGTATGACCAATGCATCATCCTATGGAGGCTATAAGATCCTCCTTCCTGTCAGAGTACTTGCATACTTGCATCCAGCTTTGAAGGCAGCAACTCTCATCTTGATTATTTTTTCCTATCTGTATTTCCGAAGTACAGACAGGTTAACCCCCCGATCTTCCCTGGCAGTAGCAAGCAGAGATAGGGAGAGTCTGACAGTGGCTACTTGTGTTGTCCTGACAACTACCCAGGTTGCTCATTTTATGCTAAATGATGCCAGAAAAGGTTTTCCAAAATAAAATTAATATAAATCCCTCTCTCTACCTCTTCCTTCAGAAATGCAGCACAGGAGAGAAGCTGTCAAATTTTATTGATTTCTGTGAGCTTTTGCATTGTTTAGTATTCAAACCACTCAGAACTCTCATTACCTGTTTAATGTTTTTTAACTGCTGCCTGTCATAATGCTGAAAACAAGAAGCAAGTGCTTGAAGGAGAATGGGATGGGCAGAAAAAAAAAGAGCTGCTCGGCACCGTCTCACCTTGCTTTCAGCACCTTTTGGCCTTTGTGTAGAATTTTAATTCAGATATTTACAAACTAGAAGCTGGCTTGGTAGACTGAGCTTTATCTCAACTTCTATCTGACTTGTGAAGGCATGAGATGGAATCTCTGATGGAGTTTTTCTAATCTTTAAACAAGCAACAACAATGAATGGGTAGCTGTATACTATATGCACACTGTGAAATTTATAACCTTGTAGATAGTGTTTATCTTTGGGAACAGGAAAACAGGACATCTCGAGGCATTCAAGAATAATGAACAGATAAGAACATGTTTTGTGGCAAGAATAAGAATTTTAGGCTTTAGGTCACTAAAAGAACACAGTGATGAAGAAGAGAAGATGAAGTAAATTACCACCAGAGGTCACAAAAGATCACCAGAGGGAAAAAAGACCCTAACCCAAATTTTATTATGCATGCTCGCACTATGTAAATGAATTCCAGGAATTCATTAACATAAGACTGCCCTTTCTAAGAAATATAATGAATATGTCTGTTTAACCTGCATATAAACTATGTACCTAGCTTGTATCAGTACGCGTATTTGGAGGAGTCATCCCTTGTGTGTCTGGCACCACAAAATAAAGAATGCCGGCTTAATAACTTCAGTTATTGAGTTTTTCACTGTGTCACTTGAAATAGGTAAACCAAAAGATGATCTTATCAATATAAGGCTATAGTTTTAAAATGAACCACTGAACTCTGGTAAAGTTAGGATTGGCTGATTTTGCTGTTTTAAAATGCTAATTCTTCTCAAAATTAGAAATGAACTGTGAATTCTTAAGGATTAAAGTGCACTGAAGCATATAGAAACTTCCTTCAGTCTTTTTTCTAAGATCTGACTCATAACATTTTAGTGCATGGTATGGCAATCCTTGGAATTTAGCCAGTAAGTAGATATTCAAAACACAGCTGTTATATGGGGAGGTTTCTCTGCTTGCCCTTCCCTGTTCCATCTTAAACTTCATTTTTCCTTTTTATCTCTATTTCTTTTCCTTCACCAGTTTAGCAAGTGTGATAGAAGCAACAAGACAGGCAGACAGGTGCAGAGGACAGAATTCTATCTGGGAACAAAAGAACTGGAAGGAAGAGTCAGACTAGAGATTTGTGTATTTGCAAGTGTTTGCAAAAGTGGTGTTTTGTGTGGTATTTTTTGTTTGTTTTGTTTTGTGTGTTTTTTTTTTTTTTCTTTTTAAAATAATTTATACTTAACGTAATTTAACCAAAATATCAGATTTTTATATTGGCTAATAGATTGTCACACACTCAAGTTAAATGCAGGCTGTGCTTCTATATTTCTTATCTGGACTCTTTGCTAGTACAGGTGTTTGCAGAGTTGTGCTAGAATGTATATAGTGGAAACTGTTTTGCAGTATACTACACTCCCTTTCTCCCTGCTTCTGCATTCAGGGACTAACTTCAGAGTTTTATAGATGTCACATTGCAGTGCAAATGTGCTCAACTGGGTATAAATGATGCGTTTAAAGTTCTTACATTAGAAAATTACTCTAGTATAGGTCATGCAGTGCAGTTTCATGTGTCTTAATAGCATTATGACTTCGTTGCTGTTCATCTTGCCTCAATGTCAAATGCTAGAGTTCAGGAAAAATAACAGTTACTATTCTGGTGCCAGAATAACACTGTCCTTCCTGGTCTGCCAGCTTCTGCAGGATAAACAACAACTGGTGCTCACTGCTGCGGATAACTGGGGTACAAACAGTTGGTTTTGCACCCAGGTTTATGTGGTCAATATAGCAGAGATGTCAAGGGGAGTGCCACTGGTGAGAGCTTTCTGCAGTCCAGTGGGGCATGAGAGGTGCTAACACAGAGATATCTGCATTTTCTTCTCCAGCGACTGCATCGCTTGTATGGCTTCCTAAGCAAATAACTTGCCCAGGTTGTGGGACCTCTTAGATGTTTCTAAAGAGAGTTTCCCTGAAGAGGAAAAGAGCCCAAGTGCAGGGCTGAATTTCAAAAGCATTTCTGTTTGTATCATACACTGTTCTCTAAGAAAAAGTGGTATTGTCTATTGAATGTTTTCAGCTAAATAAATATCATTCAGTTAAGTGCTGTATTATTTGCTGTTTGAAATACATGGCCAGATTTTGCTCACCAGATCCAGAGGTTGATTTTTGTCTTCTAAAGGCCTTGGCTGCCCTCTCAGAGATCACTCAGAAATGCTAATACAGTTCAGTGGTTGCAGACAGGCACAGTGCACTTGAAATTGCTTCATTCGTGCCAGTAAATAGGATCCTCTGAAACTGTGCTGTAATAAATGTAAAAAATTGTCACTGTCGTTCCATACCAGTGTTTTAATGCTTTATATGCCAACATTAAATGTTTTCTTGAAACAGTCATTCACATATCAAAAAGATATTTTGCTTTAAAAACCCTACCTACTGTCTTTGTTAAAACCTCTCTTTTATATTTCCAAGCAAAATGTAATGTCTCAAAATGTAGTCTAGAGTGATGAATTATGCTTCACTTATTTTGAAAATTAATAATACTTACTAATATATTGCCCAAGGCTCTATAATAATAAAATACATAAATAACCATAAAACAGGACTGTTGTCTGAGAATCAGTTCCGTTGTCTCAACAAACTGTGCATATTTCTCAGTTTCTTATTTAGTTTTGAATTTGAAGCCATTAAGCATTTCCTTGCACCTTCAAGTTGAAGTTTAAAAATATGGCATAAAAACCCAATCTAGTTTAATAACCCAAACATGAAATAACAAAAAAAAAAGTTTATAAATCCCTTTTGTTATTAGATAACGATAATCATTAATTTTTGATATGAAGTAGAGTCTCAAGTTCTACTAAAGCTTGAAAAATAAAAGTACATATTGTCTTTGTTCAGAGTATCACTGAAATGCCTTTATGTTCCAGTGAGACTTGGACTTTTCTTACCTGGGTGTTCTACCCCTCAGAAAACACCCAGTTGTGTTATCTTAGCAATAGGGAAATATAATTGCATCCATATAGTATATGAATCCTGCAAGATACTCCAATATGGAGTCAAGTTGTTGCAGTTTCCCTAGCTTTTTCCTGTAGGGGATGTTTTATATAGTATTATCAATATGTTTAATGTTCATCTGTTTTTGTGAAAAGTGTCTGTTCCTAGTGGTATAGCTTGTACATCTACAGTACTACGATTCCTAAGTCTGTGCCAAACAACATTAAGTTAATTTATGGTAGGGCAGTTATGTGACTTGTTTTATGGCTTCATGCACAAAAGAAGGGTTGCCTTTTCTTTAAACTTTGCAGAAGCCATTTTACTGCATCTCTGACTACTGGGATGTAGCAGAAACTGAGTTCACTTGGATTTGGATGCCACAGATCACTTGGATTCTTGCCCATCCCCAAACATGTAGTATTGAAGTACAAGTCTCTTCAGTATATGAAATGCCCTATTCTACATACAGAGCTTGTAATGGGGCATCTTGTTTAGAATGCTGTAATATCCTTGGCGTTAAGTTGCCTGGGAAATCACATCTGGAGGCGGAACTCCTATACAAGCCATAGTAATTGCAGTACAGATTGCAACAGTGGAGGCACACAGAAGGGTTGTGTGTAACTGGGGTGCATGTGTCAAGGTAAGGGGGTGAGCAAATGGATAAAATCTGCAGCTTCTCCAAGAGGTGAGGATCTATCTGATATAGGGAATTTATTCAGGAAAGTCCTTGAGTTTCATTTTCTCTGAGCTGACTGTTGGGGTGTGATAGTATCCTGTCCTCATGCTGGGGTGGCTGTCAGTGAAATATAATAGGCTGTTGACTCATTTCCCAAAGGAAATGGTAAAAGCCACATTATTTGCAAGGCTTAAAATTAGACTTTGACAAAAGCCTTGGCAAGGTACTGGGAAAATATGTTGCATTTGTAGGGAGATGAAAGGATGCCAGCTTGTGCTTCCCAGGATTCTTTCTCTGCATAAGTTTCCTGCAAACCCAGATTTATAGGAGTCCAAAGCAGCCATGTGGCAATAGTGAACTCTCATATTGTAGTTGTTACATACTGAGCTGTGAGTGCTCTAAAGGAGTTCACACTAACTGTGCAATGGGTCTACTTTGCTTGTCTGTGAAGACTGGCAGTGGAAGCCAGGATACTGCACCCTGGAAACCCTGTGTGACCAGACGATGGTGGGTTCAGTGGGAGCTGTAGGGAATCCTGGCAGCCAGCAACTCCTGGGAGTTACTGAGCTCGTAGGAAACCTGCAGAGATCTGGTGAAACAACCAGGTGCTTACGTAGATTTCCATCCAAAGGAGTACATTTTTCCACAAGTTGACAGTTTGATTGAACTGGCATTTTTAGATTGGAAAAAGCTTCCCAGGTTGTTTTTTTTTTAATTAAAAAAAAAAAAAAAAGAAAAAAGAGAGGGAAGAAAGGTTAAAAAGTGTTGCTACTAATTTACTGGAACCATACTTTTAATTAAATCCTTTGGGATCTGTACAAGCATGGAAGATCAATTTAAGACACATGCAAAAGTTTCAGTTTCATTAATATCCTAGATAATCAAAAGGTTTCACCTTGAATTCTATCTAAAAGTCTTCAAGAGAAATAATTTATTTTTATTAGGGAATAAAGAAAATATATTTTATGAGCATCAGCTGCAAAATTAAACCTATCAGGAGTATTCAGTGTAGCCAAAGAAAGAATCCACCAAACTCTGGACAGACAGGCGAGATGGGTTTCCAGAACCTGATTTGCAAGTGTGCTAGAGTCTCTAGACCTAGACAGACTGGGGAGGGTTTAGGGTTTGTCTACTCTTTTGCTTGCTGATCTTTTTTCATTTAAGAGAGAAGCTTTGGATGTGATAAAGGCAAATTAAATGGACTTTGTGGTATCTGTCACCACTGATTACCAGGGAGCTTTATAGCTTTCTGTATTTGCTTTCTGAGATGACCTTGCCTATTTGTAAATGAATTGAACATAAAATAGTTCTATACACAGATAACTTCAGAGATTTATTTTTTATTTTAATCCGTGACAATTTTAGAGAAAGTTCTGCAGTTACCTTTGGGTGGGTGGTGTGGTTTTGTTTTTTGTTGGGGCCTTTTTTTGTTAGATTGACAGTTTTGATTAACCCTAAAACAATAACATTAGATGAAACCTAGAGAACCTCACTGCAAAAGAAGTGAAACTTCACTACTTTTAAAGCAAAAACTTGGTCTCATGCATTGCCTGAAGTGAGGGTGATGTTTTAAAATGTAACTTGCTTTTCCCGTTTTGTTTCCCTTCCTATTAATGTTAATAGCAAAAACTGTCAATTCAGTTCCAAGAATATATTTAGCTGACTGATTTAATCTAATTTTCTCATTGAGCATGCACTGGAATAAAAAAGCAAATCAATAGCACTCTTGGATATCTTCAAGATCATTTCAGTTCTCACTTCCCTGTGTCAGTCTCCTTCTCCTTTTATAAGACAATGAGCAAAGACGACAAACGTGGGTATGTAAAGATCCGTATTTTATGCTGTTTTCTCTGCCTTTTAAATGTATGAGGAAATTGTTCTTAATATATCTCTCTGGTCTGGTTTGTCTGTGCAATATACTGCTAATGCATCCTTGGTTTAATGGGAAAACACATCCCACTATTACCAAAATGATGTCTTGGCAGACTGTTTTCTCGGGTACTTCTAAGACTTGTGCTGTCATCTATATTGGTTTGTTGTCCTACTGGGTTGTAGTGTCACGTGCTAATAAATGGATTTCATGGTCCTCATTTTCTTATTTTTTGAGGAATAGCTTGCTTGGTAGGTTTGGTTTACTTCTCTGTCAGCTCCATGAGAAGCTGTCATTTTTAAAATTGACAAGGCATGTGCATTTGTCCGTCTTCTGTTATGTAAATTTGATTATTTTTGTTTATATTATACTATGCTCTATAGATTTATCCATGGATCTCTTATCTGGATCTCAGGTTCCAGAAAATTTTACAAGTTTCTTTAGATTTTTAAAAAGTGCATTTCTAGACTGTAAAAGAATCACTCTTCCCACATTGCTTTCTTTGGCATATTTCTAAAGCAAACACGGCCCCTATTTCCTATAAGCAGGCAGAGACATGGTCCTATCTTTTTCCCTCCAGAGTCATAACCCTGAGGGTAGTTGTTTTAGTTATTGACCATCACTCTGCAAGATCTTTTCCAGGGTGGATTGTGTGCTGGTGTCCTGTGAAACTAAAACGATGACAAAAGCTGTATTTTCTATTAGAAGTTGAGGTTTGCAGAATGCTGACATTGTCACCCCTGGTCATACCCTGGAGTAACAAGACTTCTTACCTACTCAGACAGCTGCCACGGATTCTGTGATCCAGAGGAGATGCTTGTAATTGCATGCAGGATGGAGATTCAATGCTGATATGTGCTGAATTTATCTGGAACTGCAGTAAAATACATAAGGGATGCTTATTGTTTAACTATCTGTGGGATTTGGGTTTAATTTAAAGCATGTCATAACTAAAAAGAAGAAAAATGTGAGAAGGAAGGAACAGTGAGTTTAAAGTATTTTATTGAATGAATTGGCATGTAAACTGATGTTACATTGTCTTTAGAAAACAGGAAAAAATGTCTAGGGATGTAGACTATTTAAAAAAGGCACACACACAAAAAAAGTTTGCATTCTTCTGCTATCTTTACCTCTAGAATATTATATAGTAAGTTTAACTACTTTAGGTATATGTGACCAGAACAAATTCTGTATGCATGAGGTTGTCAAAAGCCGAGATTGCTGTGAATATAGATGTACCAATTTACGAAAATGTGATGTTCAGTAATTTTTGTTTCCAGTTCAAAATTGGAAAAGTTCTTCAGTTTGTATACTTTCATCATAATAAACTATATTCTTGTTACATTTCATAATTGAGAATTTTATTTTCTCCCGAAAAGACTTATTTAAACCACTTCCTTTATAATACAGAAATAGGTTTTGACTATCCATTGCCCTTCTTCATGTTACTGATTGCCTGTAAAATTTAAAACTAGTTGCCCTGCAAGGACCTAAGACATGTTACAGAATGAATAATACTCTCAAGATCCCTCTGAAACAAGAGTGAATTTATAACTATGTTAAATTTTAGTAGGATATATGCTTTGGCTCCTGTAGTAAGGATGTGACCATGGAGATGCTAAGCTTTTTCTCCGGTGTGTTTGCTGTGTCCACTCTGGGTAGAGTAGCATAGGTACCTTGTCAGTTCAGTGGCAAAACATGAAAAACTAGCACCAGTGAGACTTATTTGGACATAATTTTGCAAATAACATAGTAACGCACAACTTTTCCATCCCTCATCCCCTGTGTTTTCTCTGGATGAACCAGTTCACCCTTTCAGCCCTAACATGCTGACGGCTCCTGTCAAACTGAAACCTTTGTGTCCTTCAGCTTAGCAAATACATTGCAAGCACTGTCCTGTAGATATCCATGCAGTTCTTTGCATATATATGTGCCTTTTTTTTTCTGATAAAATTGAAAATAACTTTAGAACAAGAAGTCTCTTTAGGGTTTTATCCTAATCTTGGCAGAAGATTATCTTTAAGTATGAATATGATTAAAATATGCAAATATATTTAGCATTGCATGTTTTAGCATTAAGTGTCTATTTCTGAAAGCTGCCATTTCTTTGTCTAATATTTTGCCAATACCTTTTTGACATATTATTTTCCCTTAAAATCTATTTATTTCTGATTTAGAATGCTGGCAGTGACATGTAAGCAAATACAGATTCTTTATAGGTCGCTAAATTTACTCTTCAAAATTTACTACTAAGTATAGTTCTTTTTAAGACTAATCATTTTACTGCAGTTTCTCCTGACTCCTGAAGACCACTGACAATTTTTTATTTGCATTCTAATATTGGGAAATGCCAGAAAAAAATAATCCATGAATAAGCATCCTACTTATTAGTCAAGATTATGCTTTGTTAAAATTGTTTGAATTTTACTCAATGTTCTCGCTCCCACATTTGCACCTGAAAAGAAGTAGCATACCTAGGATATGTTGAGTTGACATAATTAAGAGTTAAACTTTATGCTTCAACGTTCTTTATTTTCAATTATATTATAATGCAGTCTTCCTTTTGCAAAAGCTTATGCTTTATATTTATTTTACTGTGAAAGTGGGTTCAAGTTGTCTTGAAAACTAAACTTGACTTTCTTTAGATATTCAGCTTATTTTCACTTAAGAAGCTGACAGAGTTCCTTGCAAATATGGTCAGTTCCTCAGATTTAGAACTTGGTGGTTTTTTTCCTGTTCACTTAATAATATGCTAGAATGTGGACATATGAGGACCATCAATGGAAATAAAGGTCACAGGAAACTGATCTCTTAATTATTGTTTGTGTTATTAACAAACCAGAAATTAGTAGGGAAAAAGGCAATCGATGACATGCTGTGTAGCATTTAGTTTTCCATGTGCAGCTTGGGCAATTAGCTGATGTTGTTCCCTGTTATCACTTCATCAGCATCCAAAAGCCAACACATAATTTAGGCTGGAAAGGATGTTTGGTCGTCATCTCCTCTAACTGCCTGGTCAAAGCTTTTGCTACCCCTTCTCTGCTCCCTTCCTGGTAAGAGATTATTGCTGAACTCAACCTGCCCAGTGTGATCCCTGTGGTGGCATAAAATTGTTGAGGGGATTTTGTACTGTCATAGCCTCTTTTTTTTGAAAAGAGTTGGTAGCAAAGAGGAGAGGGGTGGAGGAAAAAAGAAGTCCTGTAATGCCCTCGATTTATTATTATCTTTCTGTCCTGAGCTTCTAGTCCTATAGAGGCATCTACATGTAGAATATGTTACATACTTTTAGTTTTTTTCACTCTGTCAGCAATAAATTAGGTGAAGGATGGAATCTTGAGAACTCAAAAGAATCTAAACCGCTTCTGTGCATTTGCAGTGCATGTATTTGCTGTGGGCAGATATGCAATGCCTCAGTAACTAGGCACAGTTATTAAAAAAATAATTATGAACAATTTTATGTGCATATGTAAAGAGAACTATGTATACACATATATCTACTTACAGTGGAAAAAATATTTGGCAAAGTATGAGGGAACACCCAATATGTAGTATTAGCGCAATATACAGTATTTGCCTTTCAAAAGGCCTTTTTTAAGGTATTTGCACAGGGAAACATTCTAGCAGATACCGTAAGACATATAAAAACTTATCTCTGCTTTTCATCAGCCACAGCAGTTGTCAGTGTGCATTTAATGGAATTATTTTTTCTGAGGGCAATGAAAGCTTACCTTTTAAAAGTAGAATCCAACTGTCAAATTGCACACAATTTGGAATACTAGATCACTGGGATTCCTTATCTAAATTGTTTGAATGTCAGATTTCTTTTGTAGCACTGAATAATTTGGATAAATGACTCTTCAATTGGTAATTGAATTTCCTTAACAACAGTTGGGTGATGGTACATAAAAAGTAATAAAAGCCTTTAGCAGTACCCTTTCCTGGAGCTTGTCACAGTCTCTACCTCTGATAGTGGATGACACTTATTACTCAAGTCATATTTCCTTAAAAGCTCTGGCTTTGCTGAGGTTGTGTCTAAAATATACTTTCTTCTTTAATGAATTGAAAAGTAATAAAATCAAACTGAGCATTTTTGTTGTTAATAGTAGAAAACTTTACAGGAAACTCATTTTCCTCAAGATACAGTCTAAAAAACTAAGGTGGTTGTTAGAAGTTTGTTTCCTAATCTTTATATACTGAGAGGACAGTGAATTTCATTGTCAGTAATTTAACATTACTGATATAATTTAGTTCTGGATTATTTGCATGAGAACTCTACAACTTATAGCTATGTGTATGGTGTCTGAAGCTCCCATGGGACCAAAATCACCTCTGGCAATACTGGGATTTCTGCTGATCTAGGAATTTGATATTTGGCCTCTAAAATTCAAGTACTGTGTAATATAGTAACATACAAATAGACTAAGTAGTAATTTATAGCAAATTAATTTCTCTAACAAAGTTACTTTGTCTGATTCCCTCTGACTGTTACAGCTAAAAGAATTAAAAATCTAACCTTTAAAATAGTCTGGTCACACTTGAGTCTCAAAGAAGAAAATAAAAAACATCTAAAGAACAGCTATCACCCAAAGAAGCCAAATTTTTCATGTCATCCATATCATTTGAACTCATGAATGAAATCTTTTAAATTCTCATACACAAAAATTTTTAGATTTTTAAATCTTAATGATTTAATTTGCTGAACCAGTCTCAAAAATACTTTTCATGTTAACCCTTTTCTCTTTGTATGCTGAGACAACAGCAGTACCCTGATATCTGATTGTTTATTACTCATCAATTCTCCGTATATATCTTCTTTTGGATTGGGGTCTAGCTAGAATACATCAGTGTTTCTGTGGCTTTACAGAGTGTTTTCTACCTTGGCTTTACCTGGCTTTCTATAAAATGTGATGCTGCAGAGAGCAGAATGCTTGTTAAAAATGATTCATAGGTTAGATACCTGTAATTACTGGCACAGGTAATGGCATGATAGCAGTTTGGGAATACTGTCTGCTTTGTTGTCTGGAACAGCAAGGGTCTTGTGCTTTTACAGTACCAAACGCATGACATCTTTTTATCACGCAAAATACCTTAAGTTCACTCAATCTTATTTGCTTTCTCTTAAGCAGTCTAATATGCCTGTTTTTACTCTTCAACAATATAAATTCTTCAGACTAGGTAATTCTCCCCCTGTATTTATGTTTGAAAAATGCTTAGTGCACTAGAATACTTCCAGAAATTGTAATTAATTAATAAGTGATAGGTGTTTGCTTCAAGCTGCCAGATGTTGCTTAGCTTCTTGCCATTTGTAACCTGAAATGTATTGTTTAATCTCCTCTGGTAATAAACAGGGTTAAATCCTCATTGTAGCTGGCACTAGAGGGACTTGCAACATTGTTTTGACTATATTGGAAAATAGATTCAGATATGACTAAGCCACTCCATCTTGAATAAAAATACAATAAAAATAAGCATGTTAGTTTCCTCATGCCTCTTTGTCTTTAGTACCTGAGTTTGGTATGTATTTTCATTTCTGTGATATTTGTTAGGAGCCATCATACTTGCAAAGTACTTAGTGGATTTCTGATTGCTACAAAGAAAATTGTGTTAGAAGAAATCAAAACCTTGTTACTGCATGAAAGGTACCTAGAAAACATACAGACATGATTACGAAACTCCCAAAATGCTGTTATCAAAATAAAAACACAATACATTTTATAAAAACTGTCATTTCAGCAATTTCTTAAATTCAAATCTTAGCAAAGAAAATATTATCTAAATAGTAATAACTGACTTTTCTTTGGGAGCTGTGAGATTTTGATATTAATGATGTACTTTATTTATCAATAAGACTTAGGATATTTAATGCTGTTTTAATTAAATAATGTCAAAGTGTAGTTTGATTGAAAATAATGTCTTCTGAGTAAAGACTGCTATGAATAATTATTCATTAGAGTGTTTTGTCAAAGACTTTTATAATATATATTTTTTTTTTCAATTTTAATTTGTTTTAGGAAAGTAATTCAATACTTGAGGAACAACTGATTGTACCTGCTTCTTACAGTGTGAGGTTGTAAAAATTTCCCTTGAAACATTATTGCTGGAAACAGTGTTCTTAGGGTTGGCATTAAAATGTCGGTGCACCAACTGTTCAGAAAGCTGCAGAGTTTCATGATTCAAATATTGCCATCTTCCAAGTCAATTCAGTAAGCCAAATATGATGCTCTTGTCCCCATTGGCTTCTAAGCTTTGCCAGGAATAGTTAGATAAATGTGTCTCCTATTTTAGTAATTCATCCATTTATCTTTTTACTCTCTAGGAAACTCTTCATCAAAGCTTTCCAAATGAGTGCTTTGTATTCAACTCTTAAACCCTCATATAAATATCTACAAGTGCACAGAAGCATTTGCTTCATTTCTTCTCATTTTCAAAAAGAGGCTGAACACTTGAAATTTGACTGTGTCAAAAAGAGGTATGTGCATATATGCACAGATGGTGTTTTTAGAAGCCTGATTTTTCTGCCCAAACTTCTAATGGGTGCAGTCTTGCATGGAAAGTAGCTCTGGGTTTTGTGCAATAACTTTTTCTTTTTTTTTTTTAAAAAAAAAGTGCAGTATGGTGCTTATAACAATGGGGAGATTTGGTTCTGCGTTTTAAGAGAGTAATTTCACTATTCTTTCTTGAAAACATAACCTGTCTCTTTAGTACTCAATGTTCATTTGCCTGTGAGGTATGGCAAACACCTTGGAACTCAAATGCCAGTCTATCAATGGTATGGGGATATTGATAAACTTTTGTAATAAAAACAGAGTGAAGGAGGTAGAATTTTTTGACTCTATCATCAGATCATAGAATCAGAGTGATTTGGGTTGGAAGGGACCTTAAAGATCATCTAGTTCCAGCCTCCCTATCACGGGCAGGGACACCTCCCACTAGACTATGTTGCTTAAAGCCTTATTAAACCTGGCCTTGAATATATCCAGTGTTGGGTGACCACAACCACTCTGAGAAACTTGTTTCAGTGTCTCGCTACCCTCACAGTGGAAAAACTTCTTCCCAATTTCTAATCTGAATCTACTCTCTTCAGATTTAAAACCATAACCCCTCATTCTCTCACTACACACCTTCAGATACTGGAAGGCTGCAATACAGTCTCTCTGAAGCCTTGTATTCTCCAAGCTGAAAAAAGCCCAACTCTCTCATCCTTTCTTTGTAGGATAGCTTTTCCAGCCCTCTGATCATCTTTGCGGCACTCCTCAGGACCTGTTCCAACAGGTCCATGTGTATCTTGTACTGAGGGCTCTAGAGCTGGCTGCAATACTCCAGGTGGAGTAGTGGGGCAGAATCATGTCCTCAGCCTTCTGGTCACACTTCTTTTGATGCAGCCCAGGATATGTTTTGACTCTCTGGGCTGCACTCATACAGTGATGGCTCATGTTGAGCTTTTCCTCAATTAGCATCTCCAGCTGTTTCTCCTCAAGACTGCTCCCAATCCACTCATTGCTTAGCCTGTATTTGTGCCTAGGATTGACTTGACCTAGGTGTAGGACCTTGAACTTGTTGACATTCATGTCCTTGGCATGAGACCACCTCTCAAGACTGTCAGGGTTCCTCTGTATGGCATCCCTTCTCTTCAGTGTGCCATCTGCAAACTTACTGAGTGTGCACTCAATCCCACTGTCCATCATCACTGATCTCCACTTGGATGTTGAGCTGTTGACTGTAACTCTTAGTGTGACCATTCAGCCAATTCTTTATCCACAGAGTCATCCACCCATCCATCACATCTATGTCTTTCCATTTTAGAGACTGGGATGTCGTGTGGGACAATATCAAATGCAGTGTCAACCGAGGTGATCCATCTGGTTTCCAAGGCTTGGGAGTCTGCATGCAACTGTGCAATCCCTTCTAAACTGAAACTTCAGATACTGCCCTGGCTTCCAGGCTATGAATCCTTTACTGAATTTACCATTTTTTAAAGGGCGGTTTTGCTCTGGAGTTGTGTGCCAGTAATCCATATGAATGGCAACATTTATAAATCCTGTCAATCAGCTCTGATGCTTTTGTGAAATCTCATAAAATCTTTGCTTCACAAAACCATTAGTCACAGTTTTACATAGGATAGCACTGAATTTCATCAGAACAAAACCAAGCTTTTTAACTTTTAACTGTTGTTAACTTTTTTAGTTGTCCTAATTTTAATTGATTTGTGAATTAATTTCTTCCCACTTAAATTCTAGTAGTATCTTAAGCTTTTTATGTATTCCCTAGGTGTATGTTGGTATCAAATCTTGAAAAACTGAACAGATGAGAGTATATAATTCATGCACTATATCTTCTTTTAACCCATTTGAATATATTCAAGGTGTTGTTTTTGTCTTGCTAGGAGTTAACCTATAAATAGTTGCAAATGCCTATCTTCACTCTCTTTACTTTCAATTCTCATTCCAGTGGTTTTCTTTGAAGGAGCACTCATAAATTAATAGATGGAAATATCCTTGAAGAGCAAATACGTATTTGAAGTGTTGTAAATGTCAAAGGATGGATGGAGGTAAAAATTATCTCTGAATTTAATATTTCTACCAGAAAATTTCCTCAGAGGGAAAGAAGCTTGCAAAGAGCCCTGATAATGCATAGATACCCATGCCGATTCAAGAATTGATCTCCAACATCATACATATTGAGGTTTGTGGAAAGCTCTATCTGATTTAAGTTGTTTAGCTTCTCCTTGTACTAATGAATTTCTGTATGGTTATGAAGGGACTGAAACTCCATTTGCCTATGAGCTTCCCTTTCCAGCCATGGCTTGAGTCTCTAATCACAAACTCTTTAGTGTTTAAATTCTTTAGTATTTATAGAAATTATTCAAAGCTTATTATCATATTTCTGAATTATTTTTGGTCACTACCAAAAAGAAAAAAAAAAAAGCATGTATGAAAGAGTAATAGAATGCATCAGGATACTTGTTATCTGCATATAAAATGTTCTGGAAATGTGCTGAATATTTCTTGGGGAGGCAATGAAATAGTTACATGTTGTGAACTGAAAATCAGTGGTGTTCATTATGCTGGAGAGAGGTCAGAGAAGCTGAGGAAAGTCTGCAATGCTGAAGAAAGGCTGGAGTACTGGATTAAATTTGTGATAAGAAATAAAAATCTGTGTGAGTAGACAGGATGAATCAGATTCCCAGTTGCCTCTTACAGTGAGCTTATTTTGTGTTCTGTTACAGAGATTGTAAATGTTTAAGCCTACCCAGCTGGCAACAAAGCACCACACAGCCACTCACTCCTTCCTACCCTCTTCAGGTGGATGGGGAGGAGAAAATATAAGAAAAGCTTTGAGACAAAGGACAGGGAGGGCTCACTCACAAATTATGGTCACGGACAAAACACAAACTTGACTTGAGGAAACAAAATCAGTTTAAACAACTAAGCCACCACTTCTCTGTGACAGACTGTTCCCGTGCAGGCTTCTCTGAGTCACAGACTTCTTCAGGAGCAGTCCTCTGCTTTAGCGTGGGGTCCTATGTGGGCTGTAGATGGGGTTCTGCCTCACCATTGATCTTTAAGGGATGCAAAGGCTCAGACTGCCATCCCCCCACAGGCTAAAGGGGAATGTCTGCTCTGGCATGCCTCCCCTCCTTTCTCACTTGACGTCCGCATGAACACAGAGCTGGGACAGCTTCTCAAAGCTGCTTACAGGAACCACGTCAGTAGTCTCCTCCCCTGCTAACAAAACCCTGCCAGACAGAAACCCACCACACAGAGTTAGAAAGGAGTATCAAATTCAGGTGGAATGTTGAGGAACATTCAACAATTCAACATGTGGAAACTGTAGATGGGAATGTTATATCAGAATATGGTGCTTTCTCAAATGTTTCTCAAAACCCTGTTGATACTAATTTTTTACTTGTGGTGATCAAAAAAAAGAATGTTTTGATAGGTTATGACTGTAAAGGTTTTTCACATACTATAGCAGCTTTGGGGGACAGTAAAATCGAGGACAGGTAGCAAGTCCTTGAAGCTTTATTAAATGGGAATTTTACCTCAGCTCTTAAATGTTTCACTCTAATCTGGAATTAACTACATAGTTTTCTACTCAGAATGTCTCTTGAGACATAATTTCATTTTCTGGTATGATATATTTCCCCTAAAATATGGGGATATTTGCACTATGAGAGACACAAACATAAAAGAACAAGGCTGAATATTGCAGGCATCTGTTGTTCTCAGTAGGAATAGGTTCCTGAGGGAATAGGATGATCTAATTGAGCTAATATAAATTGTGAACTATGACAGATTCATTTAAAAGAAATCTGAAATGGGACTCTAAATTAAAATGCTCGGGGAAAAAAAAAGTCTTGGACCTGCAATGTTAAATTAATTGTTGTGTGAATATTTATCTCTTGTCTCCACATAAGCTGTTTCTTGTAACATTGTGTTCAGAGACTTAAGAGTCTGTGCCTGATATGTCTTCACTCGTCATCTCTCTATTCCTTAGTTCCCTCCCTTGCAATTGTCACAGGATGAAATGTAGTTTCACAAAGTTTATACATCAGTGTTCTTGCTGGATTTTCAGATTCTCCTCAAGTGGCTAGACAACTATACACTTAAATACAATTGTAAGATTGTCTAGATTAAAATTGTATTTAAGTGCATAGTATTTATTTCAGTTTAGAAAAATGAAAGTAAGAATGCTTTGAAGATCATAAGAGTCTTTTTTTCTCCACAGGCTAGACTAAGTAAGATAAAGCTTAATAATATATAAAATATGTCTTTCTTTTCAAAGCAGCCCTCTCTGTCTTGTCTGTTGGACTTCTTAAAAACACACACACAAAGAAAAAACTCCACACCAAAAATAAAAGAACAAAAAAAGAAACCACACCCCACTAAATTCACCGTATTTGGTATTTTATTCCATAACTGACTTCTATATGCAACTCTAGAGAGTAGAGTAAATATTTTTTTGTGGTGTGTGGTTTTTTTTGGGTTTTTTTTTGGATGATTACCTTTTGCATGTCATTCTACATGAAATGGAAGGAGAACCTCCCTGCTCCATGAAAAAAAAGGAAAGAAATATGCATTTTAGTTTTACAGATTTGATTGGCCTTTCAAGAATGACAATAAAAAATTTGTTCTGCCTGGGAATTTTTGAAAATCAAGAATTTTATAGGGAGACTTTGGCAAATTTAGTCTTTGAGATTCAGCAAAAAAAATGTGGGGTGTTTTTTTGTTGTTTGTGTTTTTTTTTTCCTTGTTTTTGTTTTGTTGTGTTGGTTCTTTATTTTTGTGAAGGACATCAGCTGTAGTTTTATTGAAATATTTAAAGCATTATTCTAAAGGTGAACTTTCTAATAGCTGAGACAGTGTGTGTGTGTATTTATTTATTTATAGGCTAATTATTTAAAGGTGGGGTTTTTACCAGCCTCAGACATATAGCCCCAGCTATTTTTTAAAATCACATTTTATGCAGTGTGGATCATTCATGTAATCCTAAGGTTCATGTTGCCCCTCTATGGGTGGGCAACTGTGAGGCCTGGTCCGGGAAACGGTGATGCAGCTACTTTATGGCCGCATGGGTCATTAACATGCAGACACCAATGTGGTGGACGGCAAATGGCGTTTATTGGTGGGTAACACCGCATTCTATAGCCTAGGTTCGATGGCGTCACATCCGTCTGCTTACCTCATAAATCAAGCGCTATTGGCTATCAAGCTGTCCCTGTCTTCCCGTACAGCGCGAAAAAATTCCGAACGCCGGACCCTAACTACCACAGGTTCACTGAATTGTTTATTTTTAGAATTAGAATTCCCAAATCCTTCCCATGTTTGAAAGCTATAATACTTGTGGCTGGCCTTTGACTTTCCTCCACAGCTAGAAATGTAGATTAGACCAAGATTTTCACTTACAGAACAAAATAAAATCTCAAGGAAAACACTAAGCTTCAATGCTTTCAAAAGGGTCTTTAACTTTTTTATTGGAAAAATGTCTTGGCCTTAATTTTTTGATTGCTTATACGATTGTTTTCTGTAGCATTTTTGTTACAACCTTTATCATCCCTTTTGAAAACAAAATATTTGAATTTTCACCATTAAAAGCTTTGTGCCATTTAAAATTAATAACATTGGTGATACCCTTCAAAACCAAGAGATGTGACAGGAGGGATTTTTGCTCTTGGTTTAAACTAACGAAAGAGGATGGTTAAAATTTAATCACCTTTTTAAATAAAGCACTGCTGGAAAAGGAAAAGCAGTTGCTCTTGGCAAACCAGATTATTTTAGTTTCAATATCAGATGGTAATACTTATGCAGTAGATTGTCTAGTAAAGAACCAGATACAGATGTTTTCCTTTTTCTCTTCTGTCGAGAGAACTAAATGAAGCCTCAACATGTCAACAAAAGTAAATTAGCTCTGTATTGCGAGGAGTGGAAATGGTTCTAACAGTCCATGTTCTGGAAGAGAAAATAGGACATAAGGTGCAGGATGAGGCAGAGGAATGGCCAAGCCCAGTAATTTACCTTAAAGAACCAAGGAGTGATGTAGAAACTGTGTTTTCCTATTCAGGTGCCTTAACTGCTTCAGATATAGGAATGTCTTGTGTGATTTAAAGTCAGTAATTACTTCTTGCAGTTTTTGTTGTCTGTGGACAATTATGTGTGCTCTGGTGACCAGTGTGAACTGCAAATTTAGAGTGAATGCAGTTCTAAGAAATGTTTTTTATACTGCTGAGAAAGTTCAGAAAATGGCACTGCCCCCAAATGATGAAAGGCGTTAGACTGTGGGGATGCCTTTCTGCAGAAAGCCACTAGAAGGAAAGCAAACTGCAAACAGATTCTTGTGGTAAGAGGTGTTACGTGTGAAATCTTGCTATGGACAAGAGAGAGAACATACCATATGTCTATACCTGATCCATATGGTTATAGAACCACAAGTTTATTTTCAGCTTGTTTAAAACATCAGTACTGTAAATGATAGAAAAAAAAAAAGTTGTTATTCTCATTGCAAAAGTTTTAATAGTTTATGTTCATGTGAGATCTCATAGTGCAATAGATTAATGACTAGAAACCTTCTGGAGTAATACTGCTTGGGTATCATCCTTCCCTAGATAGTACCGTAATCTTTCCTGACACTGTAGGATGTTTTGTAATAAGGTGTCCTCCTATTCCTACTATTCTATTCCTACTGTTCATGAGGAAGCATTTAGAAACATTAATATTAATAAGGTAAGGAAATCCCATGTGTGTTTTAAGATAAACGTTTTACCTGCAGAGAAAATCAACTGGTTAAAACATCTATTCTCTGTTTATGTGCAGCTTCTAATTTTTTTCCCTAACATTGGGTGAAGAACAAGAGTTATTAAAATATAACCAACCTGAATTATCTCTGAAGATATCATATGGGCAAATCTGACTAATGATAATATAATGTAGAATGAAATGTGGTTAATGAATCAAACGCCGCGTGAAGGTAAAGTAAGTGGAAGTATTTAATCAAGAGACAAGAACGAAAACTTTATGACATGCCATAAATTGTTTATTGACCAAACCTGGTAAGGGCATCTTTGCAATTAAGATGCTTATACCTGACAAGTTACCTGTGTATTGGAAATTGTAGAAGGTAGGGTTATTTTCTTCCCAATCTAGTTCTTTGGACAGGAGATAACTCTAACAGAAATTATTTTTTTTTTTTGACTGAAGAGCTTATCTCTTCCATTTTTAATACAGTTTCTGCAGTAGAGGTAGATACCCTGTTCTGACAGGGAAAAGTTTGGAATCATAATTTCTGTAATATAAAATATGGTTTCTACTCCGGGATTGAATTTCTATATCCAAGCACACAGAATGGCTGGTATGAACAAAGAAATTCCTGTAGGGCTTAATTAGAAGTAATATTCATATGTATTCCATACTATGTAAGACCTGAAAAGTTTACCATCATTATTCTAGTGTTTAGTTTGTGTTGTAGGCTGTAGTTTTTTGTTTTTTGGTTGTGTTTTTTGTTGTTGTTGTTGTTTTTGTTGTTTTTTGTTGTTGTTGTTGTTTTGTTTTTTTTTCTTTGTTTGGTTTGGTTTGGTTTGTTTGGTTGGTTTGGTTTGGTTTCGGTTTTGTTTTGTTTCGGTTTGTTTGGTTTTGTTTTGGGTTTTTTTTGTGGGGTTGGTTTTTTTGGTTGTTGCTTTTCTAGTAGTATTTCTTCTCCTCACTATGAGAGAAACAAGTAGTGGTATTTGTATCTTGTGTTCCTGAGCATCAATGCTGATTATCTAATATGTATGTGTATTAGATAAAAATTTTGGGGGTAGAGATGAGAGAATTTCTCATTACTAGCCTTGCAGTTAACTTCCTGGTCTAGGCTTCAGAGACGGAATTTTATTTACAGCCAACTAATTAAATTTTCCTTTGATTGCCTAGCCTATATACAAGTTATTATCATTATCACTGACTTGCAACTTTGTAATAGCTGAGTTCATAATGAAAATGACTTCACTTCCTCAGGCTATAAAGTTGGAAAATCATTTGGATTTATGCTAAAGGCCTTTATTTGATCAACTCTTAGACTGTTGTCACCAAGAGACTTCAGTGACTTCATCCTCAACTTCTACAGTTTCCTGAGGTCTCGAGAGCATTGTCCCAAGTGCTTGCCCTAACACTAGTGTTCCCAGCTGGGAAACAAAAATTCTTTCTTTCACTAATGCCCGTAGGTCACATGTGAGATTGAATTCCCTGGTTGTTCTGTCCCCCTGCTTCTAATCTACAAGATTTACTTTGATTCTGCCTTCTTCTGTCTTTGGTCCTTACAGACTGATTTAAAGCACTATTTGAAGGACAAATGAGGGAGACCTGCATAAAGCTGCAAGCAGTTATGTCCATACTTCTTGGAGAAGTGATAGTATCTATGGTTTCAAAAGAATATGTGGCAGGAGATATGAAGACAAATGATGATACTGCACAAATATTGAATAAGGTCTTCAAAATCTACCAGCTTCATGTAGTGTGCAACTTCAAGACCATAAGGTAGACACAGGTATTTCCTTGATAAGGCCAGCATTGCGAAAGGGGTATACTACTCTTTGGTTTATATCCTTGATTCTGTTCCCTATTTGTAGCACATGGTGAGTAGTTTCTTCAGGCTTTATCTATAGCATGAAACCTAGATGAATTTCCAACTGTCCAGACGTGATCATAAAATAATTCCTAGAATGTGTTTTTCATTTGCCTGTAATGAAAATAAGAATGCAGAGTAGGGAGAAATTGTTAGAGTGTTAGGAATTTTGAGCATGTATACACTTTTCTTATTACCCATGATCAAGGTTCAGCTCAGGTTTATGAGACCATAGATATGATCAGATCAATTCTAAGTATTTAAAATGATTTTAATATTTGTCAGAGTTAAATTTTGCATTATTTTTTTTTTAAATAATACATACTTGCATTATGTGGGAGGAAGATCTATGGGCCAGTATTACAATCACAACAGTTCTGAAAAGTTTGGTTCATGTTCCACAAAGGGCTTTACTGAAGGATGCCAAAGAGAGACACTACAGGCTAAACAGTGTGGTAATTTAACTTGCTCTCAACACTGGTATTTCATATGAAATAATTAACAAAATAAAAATTTGGATGGACAGGTGTTTCAAAATTACTTCAGCCAAGATGTAGGCTTTGAAAAACTGTTTGGGCTGTAGAATCTGTCTTTTTTTATCGTAATTTTTGGTTTAATCAGGACATCAAGCCACAGTGGTAAACTCTACAGCATCCACAGTTGTTTTGGAATAGCAAAAAATGCCAGGGGAAAGAAAAGACATGAAATCTGTAGGGAAGCCCTTGACTGAGATGATAAAATATAAGTTTTGGCCATTTATGGGAAATCCTGTGTGCAGAAAGGTTCTCTGAGATGACTGACAAAATTATTGAAGCTATGAAATGAAACTTTTTAAAACTGTATGTATTTTATGTAAATATATATGTGCACGTGTGTTGCTACAGATATAGGTAGTGAAAGCATACTTCCCATGAATATTTTTACTTACTGGCCTAAACTTTACATATGCATTTAGTATGCTTACAGAACTCTCATAGCTGATTTGGTGCAATGATGAGCTTTTAAATATTCCTATTGTTCATGGACATGATATGGATGTGCTTTAGTTATATCAAATCTCGAAAGATCTATGGAAAACATAGGCTATTGAGGCTATGGTTACTATAGCAGAAGTTGATTCCTTCTAATACTTTTTTTTCAGTTCAGCTTTCTCTTTCATTAAATACAGATGTAAATATGTGCATAATCTAGTACACATAAAATGACTTGTAATAACCCCAGATATTCTTTCCACAGAAGAGAGATCTGGAATTAATAAATTCTTTTGTCTTGGAAGCAAAATGAGTATTTCTTATAAATGAGGTATGTGAATCTAAGATGGGAGTCCAAAGCCACAAGAAAATTGTTGATACTTGTTGACAGTAGTATGCCTCAATCTTTTTTGACTTATCTGAGAATATTTAGCATTGGTTTGTTTTTAAGTTGGAAGATATTACAGGTTCTGCCTTTTATGGTCATAATAAGGAAGAAAAGATTTGTGTTCTGCAAAATTATTATGTCCCAAGCAGGTTCTATGGTTAGTTTTGCATACAGATGTGCATTTTATTATGAACATGAAAAGATACAGTACTCTAGCTTCTGCAGTGAGAATTTTACAGTGCATGAACAGAACTTAATGTGTAACATGAAAACTGCATTATGCCATTTTATGTTTCACCAGGTAAGTCCCAGTCTTGTTTATTCTCCAGCACAAACTGCAGCCTGGCTGTGGAAGGTCAGGCTGGGAACTTGCTCATGTTTGTCACTACTACATTCTGGAGTGATTAATGTTTAATTAGGCAAGTGATGACTGTGTGGGAGGTTGAGGCAGCTGTAGCTTCTAGTTGACTGCAGTATCATCTTAGAGTGTTATGTGAAAATGATTCCTTGGGGTAAGCTTCAAGGACAGTGAGTAGGTAAAACAAAAAAAAAAGACAATTTGACAGTGCAACTAGTTACAGGAAAGCTGGAAATAATAGGAACAAATATTTTTAAGTGTTTTTGTTATACTGGTCCAAGGTTTTATGTTCTGGTGGGCTAACCCACTATGTTTTATTAAGCTCCATAAATGCAACAGAAAATTAAGTTTGAACTTGTAGAGTCTGGAACTGTAACAGTGATAGAGTAATTTATTTTATGCAGGTATTAGCTATTAGAATGGAGCACATGTATAATTTGTTGATGTTATGCAAACATCATGAGGTAGCAGTCATTCCTCTCTAGTCCTATTTTAAGCATAGCAATCGAGCTGTTTGATTTTGAAGATATTATTCTTAGCAAGCTTTCAGAAGCTAAAAACTATAGATAAAAGCAGGAAAAGAGTATTAATATTCAGTGGCATAGGCCAGGATAAAGATTTCTTACTATTTTGTGCTCCACATTAAGAAACATTGCATGCATGCAGTTTGGGTTTAAGAAAAAAAAAAGAGTCTGTCTTCATAACCAGGGACCTTTGTAGTCCACTCACTCTCTGTCCTGGACTCAGAGGAAGCTGGGAAGTTACTATTCCTACACAGGACAGAACAAGATCATATCTGCATCACTTGTAGACATCCATTTTAATATGGAGTGGATGAAGCAGAAATCAAGTTTGTGTTCCTTGTGGTCACTAAAATATTTAGGCTGGACAGCAATGAACAATAGCCATTTTAAACTAAGTAAATTAGGCTAGCATGATACTACTAATCAGTTAGGAAGGGGACATTTGTCTGTATCTCTGCTTCTCCAGCTCACATTCTATCACATATATCTATCACATATATATATCTATCACATAGATATATATATATCACATATATCACATTCGTTATATACTAAATTTGGGCAAATTAGGTGCAGAAGAATTTTAGTTGCTCTTTACTGGCTGCAGCTAAATGCAGTGGCTGATATTTCACAGATGTGGTGAATAATTTGAAATTAGTTCTGCAGTTTCCAGTGACTTCTGTGATGAAGGATTCTAATCCTGCTGCATCCACATTGGAATAATGATGGCCAACTTCAGCCCTCTTGGTATGCAATAGTGTTAAGTCAAGAAGTAAAAGTCCAGAGAAAAGCTATTAAAATAAATACATTAGGGATTGTGATTTAGGAGGGCCCTTACTTTTATGACAGATGAGGAGCAACTGAAAGGAGATCTGATGATGGCCATCTACTTGTGGCAGCTGTTTATTATACTGATCGTAAACATCTTGCTGTTACCTTGTGTTCACCCATCTGTTTGTTTCTACCCTCTGTTATTTCTTCCTATGTGCTTACAGTGTAAATATTATCTCTGCTCTTTGAAATAAGGAGGTTAGAAATCCTCCAATAAAAATGTTCAGTTGTAGAATTCAGCATTTCCATTGGGAACAAAAGCCCTTGCAAGCCTCTGGAGTCAACAGCGAGGAAACTGTATATAGGTTTTCAGTGCTTCTGAAAACCTGTTTCCTGCAGTCACCCTTTCTGATGAGGTTAAAGCATCTAATTGAGTTGATTTTGTTATAAGATTTCAATTTTCTCTTAGTCAATAGCAGAGATGAGTTCATGAATAAGTTTTTTGCCCTTTGAAGTTGAATGTTTCAATGATCATAGAATCATAGAATCATAGAATCATAGAATAGATTGGGTTGGAAAAGACCTCCAAGAGCATCGAGTCCAACCCCTGATCCAACTCCAATTACTATATCATGGCACTAAGGGCCATGTCCAGTCTCTTTTTAAAAA